>OW584239.1:48153826-48448750 GCA_939192795.1 Bombylius discolor
ATTGAAAAAAAAAAATAAAAATAAAAACAGAAAACATATAACAAAAATTGGTTTTTCTTCAAATTCGAACTTTTTTTTTTTTTTTCAATGTTCCACTTCTATGGATAAGCGATGAGGAGATATAATATCTGTTGACTGACTGTTGTTGGGTGTAGTTTTGTATGTGATTTTGATGGATACTGACTTACAATATAGGTAATATATTCTTAATAAAAGATCACTATACAACCATTGAATAATGTTGATGATCATGATGATGATGATGATGATGATGATGATGATTTGTATGATGATCTGGTTTTGACCAATCATCTCAAATGTAATGATTTCAAGAATTGTACCAAAAAGATCTGATATATTGTTCATTTGCAATTGCTATGCATATATACACAATCTGATATACATATCTTCTTTAAGATTTCACTAAAATTATGATGATTCTTATGTTTTGGCTGCTGTTACTGATGATGGTGATACGATAGTGATGATAGATGATATAATTTTGAATTTTTGTGTTTGTTTTTATTTTATTTCTACCTTCAATTTCTTAATTTCTTTTTTAATTTTTGTTTTTTGTGTATGATCATTTTTTAATAACTATTTTGTTTTGTTTTTTTCGCTATGGAGGAGAATGTTTGCATTTAATTCAATTTATTTATTTAATTGCTGTCAATTTGAGACCATAGAAACGAATACAAAAAGTATTAGGGATACTGATCACATTGACAAACCTAGAAAACACAGAAAATAACTAAGGACTCATTCACAAACGAAGTGTATTCATAATCCTATTTTCTAGTATCTATGTATATGTTACAAATTTCATTATTAATGTATTCCTAGCGATCCTATATGGATTGCAAATAAAGGTTACAACCTTTAGAGGAAAAACAAAAATTCCACATTTTCCCAAACTCACAGAAAACAAAAAAAAAAATAACAGATCAAAAATTCAAAAATTTTTGTAATATGATCGCATGTGTTTCAAACGTTTTGTTTTTATGATATTTCACCTTATATTAATTTCTTCTTTAAATTAAAGAACGTAACAAAAAAAAAAAAACTAAATGATTCCTTCTTTTTTTTTATAGTGATGAATACCAATCTGTATTACATGTGATTGTTGCTTTGAAAATAAAATTATCGCTTGTGAAACTTATTATTTAATACAAAAAACTGGTTGAGATTCATCAGATTCATTTTATGCCCAGATATTGTAATTGTAATCAAACAAAAGTAATAATATCGAGCAGCAGCAAAAGTAATCGTTTAAATATTTTAAAAAAATGAGCGAAAAGAAATAAAAACAATAACGAAAAAAAAACTCTCAATTAAAGACATTGAAGTTTTTGTTGAAATTTTACTGACGAAAATTCTTTCAAAGAATTAAATACAATTGACAGTGCCTATAATTTGTTTTTCATTCAAAATTTATTTAATATAATTTTCATTTCTTTTTTGTTGCTTCGAATTCAAATTGTTGTTTTTTTTTTTTTTTGTTGTTCTTCAAGTGAAATGAAAACAAAAAACAGTACACATATAAAATTTACTTACATGATATAAAATTATGATAACCGTTAATTGATTTCATTTTTAAATTATGCAGTTTTCTACATTTTCAAAAAAAAAAATTATTTTGTACAATAAAGAAAATACAAAAAAAAAAAAAAACAAATGTTAAATTATTTATATAAAATTTTATTGTTTCTGAATTTTTTCCAGTACTTTTGAAATTATTTGTGTTGTCCGATTTAAAAAAAAAAAAAAAGTAAAATGTGTATAATTTTTTTAATTGTATCATAGTATGAAATTTTTTTTTTTTTTTTTTTTGGGTTTTATGTTATGAAAATCTGTAACATCATGGTATAAAATTATTTTGTTACAGATGCTATGCGAGAAAAAATAAAATCGTTTGTCTGTATAATTATTTTATTAAAAGGTTTAATCTTTGTTTTATTTGCAATTTGTTTAAATATTATCAAAAGATATAATAAAGATTTATCAGACACCAATAAAAGATGAAAATTTAATTTTTTTTTTTTTTTTTTAAATTTTAAAATTGAGAACAAAAGTTCTTGTGAACAAATTTTTTTTATAAGATTTTTGTAATATTGTATAAGAGAATGACTTCTAAGAGAATTGAAAAAAAAAAAAAGAACAAACAGTTTCAAACATCTTGAAAAAATCTTCTAACAAAAAATTAAAGTTTCCCGCTTAAATCTTTCGTTTTTCATATACATATGTTTCCTTATCAAATATATTCGTGGTATACATTCTAAATTCACATAATGACATCTATTCATTTATAATTGAAAATAATGATAAGTAAAAACATTTTTTGTTGATTATTCAATGAATAAATATTTAATTTTTGATAGAAAAAATCAAAAGGTCAGAGATAACATCACCCAGGTGGAATATTTAGTCGCATGAACTGATGCTCCTTAACTTTTTTTTTCCATCAATTTTGAATACGATTTTTTTTTTTTAAATAGTAAATAATTGTATTCGAGATTACCTGCTAAAATGAATTTCCCAAATAAAAATTTAAATTCAGGATTACAGAGTTCTAGCAATAAATGTTATTTTTCAGTAATTTCTCAACTTCTATCTAAATCTTTAAAATCTGTACAATCTATTTTGTATTAAACATTTTCTTAATTATGAAATGATTTTTTTTTTCTACATAAACAAAATAACATTTTCTTCTTATTTTAGCTATTTATTATATTTAAAAGTTTTCTATGTTCTTTTTTAAAATTTTAAATACAAAAAAAAATATTAAAAGTCGTCAATTACCACAAAGTGTTAAAATTTAAAAATCATGCTTATCATGCTCATCATTATGAAATTTTTAAATTACAATATTACACAATTTTTCTATAAAATGCCGCCAAAATGTATTTATTATTTTTTTATTTTGGTAAACAAAACAATTTCTTACTTTTTTACTTCTACATCAATTATTATTATTATTGAAAAACAAAATAAAAACAAAAAAAGCTAAGAAAAAAAAAAAATCAACAAATATCTAATGTCGGAATTGTTACAAAGAAACATTAACACAGTAGTCATTTTGTTGTAGGTGAATAATATTAAAATTCGATACATTATTATTACTTTTCAACTAATATACAATATTTAAAGATTCCAGAATTCCATATTAAGTGAAAACAAATAATAAAAAAGGCAACAGTAACAGAAAAACAAGTAGGTATGTACGTAAGCGTATATATATGTGCATTTCTGTAAATGAAAAACAAAATTAAAAAAATAAAATTAACAAAAATGAAAACACATTTGGTTGCATTGACAAATATAACACAAAAATTGTTAGACCATACTTTGATGGTACATGACAGTTTATGATGATAATAATAATAATGATGATGATGATAGAATTGCCGATGTAAATGATGATGACGATGCGGCGATATTTTGTTGGTGATGAAGAAGGCCACCATCACAACACAAAAATCTTCTCTTCTTTGACTATGAATGATGCTGTTAATGACTTTTTTCTTTCCAAAATTTTCACATATGTATATACATATATTTTTTTTTTTGTAACATTTTTTGAAAATTTAAGAATCTTTCTCAAAAAAAAAAAAAAAATTATATTTACAAAAACTTTGAGAAATTAAAAAAATGAAAAACGATAGAATAAGGAAAAAAAAAAAAGTAAGTAAATTAAGAGAGAAAAAAAATACAACAAATTTTATAATGTGTATATATACTTTGCGTATGGATTAACCTGAACAAATATTGACTGGTTTTTAGGTAAAGGTAGTAAATGATGATGATATTCTGGTAATATTTATATATGTACATACATATATATTGATATGTTTTTATGTACCTATGTAAAAAAGAAAAACAAAATTTTTTTGTACCGGATGGGCTATGCAAACGACGACCTATTTGAAGATCTCAAATCCATAAAGTCGATGCCGCCGAAAAGAAAAAAAAAAAAAAAGAAAAACAGAATTAAATGTGAGAAAAAAAATTATAAATGTATAAAAAAAATTTAAATATATACAAACAAAAAAAATAAAAACAAATCTTTTTTTTTTTTAAGAAATAAGATGATTTCTTAACATCAATATAGTAAAGAAGAGTAAAAGGTTTCATTTTCTGTGGTGTGTTTTCAGATTTTAGAATTTTTTATTTTTAAAAATAAAAAATTTTCATTTTTGAAAAAGATGTGAAACAGGTACGTGTGTACACATTAAAAAAAAAATATATTCATATACAATAATATGTATGTAAATATGTATAAATAAATAATATTCATATGTAGGCACGTAATATTTAATTCAAAATTCTCTCAGGTTTATTATACTACTGAGCGGTACTGCAGAATTGTGATGCTTCTATACTATATTGCGCTGCTGAACTGTGATTCTTCTGCTATTTTATATTAACTGCTTCAAATTCAACTCACCATTATCATCATTTTTTTTTTTTTTTTCAGAATTTTTCTTGTTTTACCGGCTAATTAATTTATTCTGAAAGTGGAAACGACGACCTTATCTAACTACTGTACATTTAACATTTTTGTTATTTGTTATCTGGTTTTTTTTATTTTTTCTTCTTTTTTTCTTAATTCAATTTTTCTTTCCCTGTGATGTTTTTTGTTTATGTTTGTTTTTTTTTCTCTGATTTGTAGATCAGGTATGGAATATATGATAATTTAAAATGAAATAAATATAAAATATGCATTAAAGGAAATTTTCCTAGAAGAGAAGTTATAAAATTTATTTTGAAAAAACAAAAAAAATAAAAAAAAGAAGAAATCAATAATGAATTTAAATTGAAGAAATTTATTGATTTCCTAAAAAGGGTAGAATTGATTATATTTTTAAATACAGAATATTTTTTAACTAAACAAAGTTAACTGGAAAAATGAAAATTCTCTATCAAAATATACTTTTACTTGTTGTGTCCATAATGATTGTTTCATATTTTCTTTCATTCAAAAAGTTTTTATTGACTTTAATGATTTTTTTTAGAACTCCAATTTCTCTAATTAATAAGCTCTAAATTTTTGAGTATAACAGTATATAAGGTTTGACAAATCTGATATTTTGTATAAAAAAATCAAAAATTTTCATTCACATATATGTAGGTAGTTTTGTATCCTTGTATTGAGGATTTGATTTTCGAATCCGATTTAGTTCTACCACTCCACAAAACTTTTTGTTACAGTTTATTAGCATCTTAAGGATCTATATGTGGCTTTGAGACGTTTCCTGCATATATACGTAATTACGTAAAAGGGTAAAAATAGCAGAAAGATCATAGTGGACATGAAAGCTAATGTTGATACAATAATATGTATGTACATATGTATGTGTAAATAAGACACATGGATTTAAAAAATTATGATATGATTTCGTAAATTCCTTTACATTATTACTTTATTGTTCAAAAAGACAAAAATATCCTAATTTAGTTTTACACCACACATGACAACATCATTATTTTTTTTATATTTTTGGATGAATCACAATATACCACAAAATTACAAATTTTAATTTTTAATATTTTTTTTTTTTTGTTGGTAACATCAATAAAGTGTAATCTCAAGGCAATAAACTTATAAAAGTTAGCAATTTTTTTTTTTAATTAAAAAAAAATATATATACATAAATATTAATTGTACCTGACCAATGAATTTAAAAGCATAATTAAATTTCATCACATTAAATTATTACCATAAAAAAGTATTTTTTAAATAATAACGTTTTTCTAAAAGAAAGGAAAACGTATAGACGAAAAAAAATTTATACAAAGTATATTTTTGAACTTTGTTTGAAAATTAAAAAAAAAAAATACATTGTGCCAATATAAGATTAATTTTCATCATTTTTTTTTTTTTGTGTGTTAAAAAAACATTTCTAAATTATTGAATTATAAAATCACTTATTAAGAGAATTTGTAATTAATTTTACAACTTCACCATTCAGGAAGCACATATTAAAATATAAAATTCGTTAATCATTGCGTAATTAAAATTAATTTTAATTTTTGCAATTTTTTTTTTTTTTAACAATTATGAAATAAATCACTTTTTTTTTTCATACACATTTTCATTAATTTGTTTAAAATCTAATGTTAAAAAACAAAAAAATTAAAATATGTATAGATAAAATGTACTTATCTTTTTAAATAAAAATAAATTATAAGTCCTCTTTTATAGATAAATTAAAAAGAATTAAAAATTAAAATTAAAAATATTCTCTTAAAAATCTTTTAAACATTTAAAAAAAAAAAAAAATACGTAAAAACAGAAAAAAATTAAAAAGAAAAAAAAAAATTCAATAATAATTTAAAAACTGATCAGAATTAAAAATACTATTTAATAATAAAAATACTTGATAACTCTTAATTAACCAGCTCTACATAACCATTAATGTGGATTTATAGGAAAAATGTAACTTCTTTGACTATACGCATGGTTAAATGATAATGATCACAGTCATCATCATCATCATCATCATCATCATCATCGTCATTATTATCAACTTTAACTTTTATATACATACATTTTTTTTTTTTTAAATTATTTTATTCCTTTTTTTTTTTTTTTTTAATTTTTGAAAAGGAGTTCTAGAATTTCTTATTATACAAATTAAAAAAGTAACATACTAAGCGCACATTTATTTAAAAGTTTTAATTTGAAAATACACAAAAAGTAAACAAAAATTAAATAAAATGAAAATGATTTTAAAAAAAAAAAAAAAAAAAAAAGAAGAAAAAATATAAAATTTAAAAATGACAAGAAGAAAAATTTTAAAAAAAAAACCACACACATATGTACATATGTAAGGTAAATTGATTTTATATGATTATAAAATGCTAAAGAATTGAATTCAATATGACATCTGTTAATGACGACAGTTAGCTGCTGTATTGATGCTCATTTTGTGTGTGTTTTTTGGTTTTTTTTTTTTTTTTTTTTTTGAATCAATATTACATATTAGTTAGTGGCTTACAGGATATAAAGTTTTTAATTAATGACTAGTCAAGATTATTTTAATATACATATATACAAAATAATATTCCATATAAATATCTAGGAGTAAAAAAAAAATGTTAGGTATTTCATCTTACAACTTTTTTTTTTGTTTTTTTGAACAAAAAAAAAAAAAAAAAAATTTTATTTTGTAGGCGCATAATATCTGCATACATGCACATTTAGAATTAAGAAACATTTTTTTCCTTCTTATTTTTTTTTTTTTTTATTATTTATTATTATAATTATTTTATACAAATAAAAGACGATGTAATGATATGTGATATTGTGCTGTATATACAGAAAAATTGTCATTTATTTTTAAAATAAAATGATGATGATGATGATGATGATATAACGATTATTACTAAAAGATACTGATCATAATAATGATTCGACTGACCACCGAGCAATTTATTCTCAAAATTTTTGTTTGTATTTTTATTTGACTTTAAAATTGCAAAATTTTATGCATAGAGAAAGAAAAAAAATTTATGAATTGTGAATTAAATAAAAACTAGAAATTCAATGGAAGAAAAGTATGTATGTTGTTTTAGGAGGACGCTATGTAATGGTATAGTAATGATGATTTCATATAGTAAGTGTATATAAAATACCATTCAACATACTTTTTTTAATTAAATAACTTTTTATATAAAGTAACTCGTTTAATTATATTAAAAGCAACGATGAGCATTATAAAGTGATGACTATACGAGAATGTGATTTTTGAATGCTTGTAGTGTTGATATTATGTTTTGCTAATTTTTTTTTTTCTTCCATCATAATGTTTTTGTTTTTACTTTTCAGAAATGTAATTATGTTTACAGGAATGTTATTTATTTATTTTGTGACAATAAATCATTGAACTGTACGTTTCGTGATGTTAAAATTAGTAGAATGTATGAATTACTTTAGTAAGTATTCAAACATGAAAAGTAGAACATATGTAAGACTTAAAACAGTGAATCCATACAATTTTTATCACCTATTAGTTCTTTTAGTGAACCACTTCATACCTTTTCGATTAATTTTCGTCTATTTGTTTCTAAAACTTTTTAAATTTTTTGTTTTTCCAAGGTCACTTGTTAATCAAAACACTAGTTGATCTTAAACCCACCTCATACACACATAACCGCCTTTTGATCCTTGCTACCGTAAACGTAAACAAAAGTGTGGTACTCAAAATTCCGATCTCATTTGTATTGAAATTGGCTAAAAAATAATTACCAGATGGAATAAATGAAATTTTCATTAATTTTTACTTTCCAAAACGGACTTTTTATAGAATTTCGTTCAAGAATACAAAATCTGTTATTGTTGGTATGACACGGACTTTTTTAAATAAATTTATGGCATTATTTTTCAAAAAATACAAATACATTTCCGTTTCACTTGATTATAAAATCAATTATTAATGAAGTTTAGAAGTCATGATTCTTATTTTAAAATTATAAACAAATTTTTTTTTCTTTTTTTAAAACAATAAAATCTTCTAAACATAAACTAATGAAAATATAATTCTATAGATATTTGCTCTGTGCTTAAATTATATCTGCATATTTCTTAAATAATTTACAATAATTTATTTGCAAAAATATTAAAAAAAAAAAATTCAATGGTCAATAAAAATGTCAATACTCTCATTAAAGTTTATTTAGAATGTTTATTCAAAAAAAAATAAAAATAAAAATAAAAATAAAACTAGAAAGTGAATCATAGTTAAACAATAATCTTGATATTCCAAAAAAAGAAATAAAGTCACATAATATATTGTCAACTTTTTTTTTTTTTTTTTTTTGAAAAAGATATTTTTATCTGAAAGAATTTCTTTATAATTTTTTTCCAAATTTATCAAATAAATTAACTTTAAATTCGTATTTTTATTTATCAGTCAAACAAAAAAAATAAAATCCATAGACATTTTATTATGTTTAAATACTCAATTGAGATAATCGCAGCATTTTAAATATCATAAAATTTAAAATTTTCATGTATTTTTTTTTTCTTCTCTCGCTTTTTTTGTTTTCACAAAAAAAAAGAATACATTTAATATGAAAAAAAAAAAAAAACGTAAATAAAATGTAACTTACCTGTCTGACAATGTAAAAAATAATTTAAATTGAAATGCACATCGTAAAAACTTTCACATGCACGTCATCACTAAAATGAAGAGAAAAAAAAAAAGTGCATTGATGATTCTTTGTTTATATGTATCTCCTTGAATTTTTGGTATTATCGTATGGAACATTTTCTCAAATTATCACCCATTAATTTTGTTTGTAAAAGAAAAAAAAAATCAACATAAAATTTTAATTTTTTTTTGTTGTTGTTTTTGGTTTTTGTTTTTATTTAAATAGCCTAACCAATTTACCGTCCTACGTGAATTTTAATTTTTTTTTTTCTTATACTGGTAACAGATTTACTTCCTTGACAGGAACCCCTCATTTACGGAAAAAGTCTCCATTGAAAGACAAACAAAAAAAAAAAAAAAAAACAAAAAAAAAAAAATAAATCCAATTATGCTATGTGTTGCTCCCTTAATAGTTTGTTTTTTTTTTCCAAAGAAAAAAAGAACAAGGAAAAAAAACAAAACAACATAGGTGCACTCTCAAAACATAGGTATAACCTTTTTTTTTTTTTTTCTTCTTTCTTTTATTTCACATTTCACATTTCATCTCATCGCCCTCTCACTACATATAAAAAATGTTATTAATCAAATAAGTTCACACCTCATCTCACCTCATCTTCTATGTAAAAAATGTTGCATTTTGATATGTCATTGCTTGGTTTGTTTGTTTGTTTTTTTCTTTTTTGTTTCTGTGGAGTTTCTGTTTTTGTTTTTTTTTTTTTGTTTCTTTTAAGGTGACAACATTTTAAAATGGTATGGTCTTTAAATAAAAAATATTTAAAATAAAATGTGAAATGTAAGTGATATCCATATCACATTTTAGATGCATAAATAAATGACATATTAAATTTAAAAGAAAACAAAAAAAAAATAAAAAAATAAATAAAGGTACTAAAGGAGAACCCGCAGGTTTTATACATACATTCTCATCATTTATTTTATTTTATTAATTTTTTTTTTTGTATTTTTTGACTTTTTTTTTTTTCTATTATTTTTCTAATTTGTTATCATTGTTCTCATATTTTTATATGATTATTGAATGAAATTGAAAAAATAAAAGGACCGTCTTTAGTTATTTTACTGACTGTTTATTTTATTTTAGAAGAAGAAATAAAAAACATATAAAAAAGAAGAAAAAAAATAATAATAAAACAGGTACTTGTTCAATCTATTCATAATTTTTTTTTAAACTGTTTTTTTTTTATATTTTTTTTTTTATTTATAATTTAGTTAAGTCTATTATTTTGTGACGTGTTAAAGAACAACATAAACTTTAATAGGGTCTTCTTGAATGCTAAATTAGACCTCATTGAGAGAGAGAGACTTTTATAATGTCTTTTCAAAAAATAATAGGACACAAATTTTATGTTATTTCTTTCTGTTTTTTTTTTTCTTTTTTTTCTATTTTGTTGGTTTATTTTTTTTTTTCTATTATTTTCTGTATTCTGTTTTGGAATAATGAAAAATTGTTTTTCTTTAAAATTTTAATGAGTGTAAGTAGCTAAAAAGTTTTAAATTTCATGGTTTTATTGTTATTTGTTTCGTTTTTTTTTATATTTTTTATTGTTGTTTTTGTTATCGTTATTACTATTTCCTTGTGTTAAATGTTGATTAATGTTTTATAATAAATGATTTATTTTAAAATATGATATCAAGGTTTTAAAAAATAAAAATAAATAGAAAATAACAATATTATGAATATTATGTGTATAACCAGTAACCATATAAACATTTGGCATTATTAGAGTTAAAAATGTTGTTGTTTTTGTTTTTCTTTGAATAAGATTAATTAGATTCATTTATTTTGTTTGTTCTTAAGATATTCATTAGCATAAATATTACCATTTTAAGAATGTTTTTTTTTTTTGGTTTTTAATTTTTTCAACTATGATTTCATGAATTTCTACTTAAATGTTTTTTTTTTATTATTAGGGAAAAAAAAACTTTAAAAGCTTTAAAAAAATTTTGACATTAGAAAAACATAAAAGAAATTAGATAACATCATCCCACGTTTCAATTTTCATTCAGAAAAATTGAAAATTAATAAAAAATAAATAATATCTTTTTTAGTATTAAAATATTAGAAATTTCTAATAAAAAATAGTATCTTCCAATTTATTTCCAAGAAAAATAAGTTTCACGCCCAGTTTTACAGGACATTTTTTACAATTTTATTATCAAAATCGGACAGAATGAAATCAACTGCGTAGAACAACTTCAAAAACGTTTTTGCTTGACAATAAAATTTAGAAATTCTATTAAAGATATTTCTTTCTTTAGTTTTTAGTCATTTAGATTATAGAAGGAAAAGTTTCGTTTTTCTTACAAAATTAAATTTTCTATTTCACAAAAAACCTTCTTAAAAATTCCTGCATGAATAGTTTTTTATGATTTATATATTTAAAGCTTAAAATGCTCATTTTTATTCGTGCTTTTTACACCGTGATAAATCTAATATAAGTACATAGGTACATGTTCAGTTGAGCTATTTTATTTATTTATTTATTTTTTAATGACAATAAAATTTTTAAAACGATAATTTGACTTTTTCCATTTTTTTTTCCATATCATTTATCCGAAAAAAAATTTTGGAAAATATTTTTCTCCATAAAAAAATCACGTAGAAAACTTTTTTACTGTAATTCTCTAATCAAAATTTATACCACAAAAAATCAAAAAAACATATAATATACATAAAAAATATTTACATCTTTTCTAAAACATGAAGTTATTGTCTGTCACTGAATATCTCATTTTACATTCCTTACTGTTCCAAAACAAAAGTAAAAAAAAAAAAAAAAGAAACAAAACAAAAATATAAAAAACCTCATATAAATAAAAAATAAAAAATGATTAAATAAAAACACGGAAAAATATTGAAAGTACACTTACTGTCAATGAAACAAATGTCGGCAATTTTTCATAATTTTCCACCAACTCACGAGCCAATCAACTATACAATCAAAATACACATTTTTTTTTTTTCTTCTTCTTCTTAATACATATATAAAAATATATATTATGTGAAGTATTGTATATTATCGTGGTCTTACATTATCCGAATAAAAATAAAAAATATAAGAAAAAAAAATTACACTAGGTAAAATAATAAAAAAAAAAAGAAAAAAATTAAAAAAAAGTAATAACAAAAAAAAATGTAATATAAGTAAACATTAAAAAAAAAAAAATGAAAAAATCCAAAAACAAAAAAAAAAACCTAGAAAATAAAAGAAAAACAAACAAACATCTTCTAAACACTTAATAAAAGATAGCTCTATACCTCACCTTATGTCCAATGCAAAAGGTATGCAAGTATACAATAAAAGCTATACATACATACATACTTTGTACATGATATAATACACAACAATTCACCAAACCAACAATGACATATTAGGCTGATAATCATAGTATATGATCATTTTGATCATTAAACATTGATTCAATATGTATAGTGTGGGAGTTAAAATTGTTAAGGAATTTTTTTTTATTTAACTTAAGTATTTACAAAATTTTTAAAAAAAAAGCATAAAAATAAAACAAAAATTTGTTTGTATTATTTTAAATTTGAAAAAAACTTACTTTTCATTATTGAATGAACAATACTAACACGTTAATTAATTCAAGAGAAAGAAAATGAAAAAAATGAAAACAGACGAATATTAATTTCATAAAATGTTTTGTATATTTCATCAAGGACTTCTTGTTTAAAAAAGAAATTAAAAAAATTCACGAACAGTAGTTCCATTAAACATTGAAAGTTAGAATTGTGTTGTTTCTTCCTGTAGAATCCGATATTTAAATTTAAACTCAAAATACATACTCTAACATTAAATAAAGTACTAATGAACTATTCAAATTTGTAACATAAAAGTTTCTTGCTTAAATCTTTTGTTTTCTTTCATTTTTTTACAGTAATAAACCAATCTATAGAAATTCTAACTTTGAAACATTGATGAGTAAGTTTTTCTTAAAAAAAAAAAAAATCATTGATTTCTTTAAACTAAGTTACGTGCTTAAATCTATTGTTTTGAAACAATATAACTAATATTTGTTAAATGAAACTTTTCATCTTGTAAGTCTTTCTATATGATAATTTTTCATTTATGCATGAATACGATTTTTTTCACGCAAAATATAAATTTTTCTATAGAGTTTATTCCGCATGCTATAATCTTAATTCGTGAATATCCTCAAAAGCATAAAAAACACATTATTTTTCGATTGAGCCATTGTAAACTTTATACTATTCCACACATGAAATAAATATTGTCATATTTTCTAGCTAAATTTTTGAATTGAGTTCTTTTAAAAATTAATAAATTTGATTAGTACTCAGATAGAGAAAAATTGAAATAAGAAGTTTTTTTTTTCAATCTAATTTACCTACCTTTTGCTAAGAAAAAAAAAACACTATCGAAAACACTCTTTTATCTAATTCTTTGTAAATCAGTGACACCTTAATTTATTCCGACAATATTAAGTGCTAAAATCATTCAAAGTTTCCTGCTTAAATCTTTTGTTTTCCGTATATACATATAAATCTCAGTCATAATATTTAAAATTTATAAAATTACAAAAACAAAAGTAGAAAAACAACAAAATTTTTCAATATTTTGATTTTATAAATTTTTTTTTTTTGTCTTTTATCTTCTACATATATACATTTAAAAATATCTTGAGACATCTGCAAAAACTATTCAAAATTGAATTATAACATTATACATAATATTTTATCATCATTTAATAGTCATATTCAATAATAATTAAGTATTAATTTCTGTCAAAAATATCTTGAATATTGATTTAAATTGCAATCATTTAACTAAAGGAAATATGTTAAGTCTTGATCTTTAATAAATTCTTTTTTCTCTCTATCTCATTTTGTTTTTTAAATTTTTTTTTTGTATTTTCTGTTTTCTGTTCATTTGAAATAAAATGAAAAAAAAAAAAAAAATAGAGAGAAAAAAGAGAATAATAATAAATTCTTCAATCTTTACTAAATATAAATGTATTCTTTCTTACTTAGTTAGTTACTATGATTATTATTATTATTATTAAATTGATTAAATATCGTTGTAACGGTAAAAGAACCTATTGATTTATGTCGATTACTAATTTCTTAACTCATTCTGTCAAAAGACTTGTTTCATTTACATGTTTTGATTTGGATTTTGGTTAAAGAGAAAATAACAACAACAACCATAATAAAAATCTAACAACAAAAAATAATGAAAATCAAAAATATAAAAAAAAAATAAAAAAAAAATAAAAAATAAAAAAAAATAACAAAAAACAGCAACAACAAAATATTCTATCGTCATTCTATTAAGGTGCAATCTTTATAGATAGTTGAATTGTAAGTAGACACGATCTATCGATTTGAAACGATGTGATTGAATGTATTTCTTTCTAAAAGACAGGTATTAATGGTGAAGTTCGCTGATGTCTTCATAACTTTCGTTTGCTAACTTTTTATTTTTGGTTTTATTTTTATTTTTTATTTTTGTTTTTGTTTTTGTTGTTAGAAAAAGATAAAGACTCATTTTATATGTACAAACAAACATATTATATTTAACAATTTTACAGTTGAAATTACAAAAATTGACTATTCGTTCGTATTGGTAAAAATGTTATGGCTTCAATTTAAAAATTGATTTTCGCATAACGAGAACCTTTTTTTTTCTAGAAGAGTTATGAGCTAAGTTAGATAGAAAATTTTAAAGTTTTATTATTATTATTTTTTTTTTTTTTTCAAAACCTAAAACTTAATAAGAACCTAATTTTAGGAATTTTTAATCAGAAACACAAGTTTATTTTTCATTTTTCTATAAAGAAAATAAATTTTTTTAATTTTCATCCAATGTAATCTATTTGGTTTTTTTTTTTACTTTCTAATGAAAGTTAATTAATTTGTCATGGGATAAAAAGCTTTTATGTTTTTCTTCGTAAACGTGAAAATTGATAAGAAAAATAAAGAAAGAAAATTCTCAAAGTCCTGATAATCCGTTATATTATATAACAAAAGCTAAACATTTTTAACTTTCAGTGTTTTTTTTCTTTTTTTTTTTTTTGTACCACACATTAATGCAGTGGCGGTATGCGTATCTTTTGAGCAACTATTTCACAAACAATATATTTAAACTTTTATATCTTTGGTATTATGAAGAAAAATACTGATAAAAATAAAAATAAAGAAGAAAAAAATCAATGTTTAGTTACTATTATTACATATGAATATACATATACTCGCGTATATGTTACTTTGATGATGCTGGATGCACATGTACATACATTTTTATGTTACGACTGTGCATCATTATACAGTACACATCTGGATAAATTGTAGATACATTGCACGAAGAAAAGATTCTTTTACAACTGTTGTTATATTGTTGTTGCTTCTTATTATTGTTGCTGCGGTTCTACTATGTAGGTATCCTTAATATTTACAACTTCTAAAAATAAAATCTATATACATATGTATATATACAGTCGATAATGAAAAGCACGCTCAAGTGTTTTGATTGGTTTTATGTTGATTGAACATATGAGTTATTCTTCATTATGAGACCAAGTATGTTAATCGAAATTAGTTTTTTATTTTTTATTATTTTACCAACATTTTTTCTTGTCTTTTTTTTCTCATTTCTTTTGTTACGGTTTGAGTATACAATACATATCATACATGATATTATGTACATACATATATAGAATATTTTTTTTATATACATATTTGATATATAAAAAAACATAAAATATATGTTTTTTATATCTATTCATTGTCTAAAATTGCGTTTTTATGATTTCTAAAGGAATGATAGAAGAATGATGTAAAAAAAAAAACAAAAACAACAACATATGTGTGAGAGATATACACATAGTGCTAAAGATACATAATATATGTAAAGCATATTAATAGATATTTACAGCAGGACTGTTTTTTTTTTATTATTGTTCAATGAACTTCATATCATAGATAAACATTTCAAAAAAAAAACAAAAAAAACTAAAAGATATTTTAAAAATATTTAAAAAATATATGTATGTACGAGTGTGTAGAAATTTAAAAAAAAAAATAAAAAAGATGAGAAAAAAAAATTAATAATAATAGAAAGAAAAAAAAAAATATGTTGAAGAAAGTCATCAAGAATTATAAGGAAGAAAAATAAGAAGGAAAAAACAACAAATGTTTTGATATTTTATTTATTTATTTATTTTTTTTTTTTTTATTGTAAAAAATTTTAAAAGAACAACGCACAAAAACAAAATACATAATAATAAAATTGAAAATTGAAAAATGAAAAAAAAAAAACAAACGAAGATATTTGATGCAAATTAACATAAGGAAGAGAAATTGAAAAATACATTAATTTTATTATGAAAGATATTGCAATAATGAATCACACACAAGGTGTCTATATATGTACATACATGTGAAAAATTTATTATAAAACATTAAAAACATCATTTCCATGAAAAAGTAAAAAAAAAAAAACAAACAAATAGGTATATATTTCTTATTAATTTATTATAAATTAAATGTAATAAAATTTTAAGAGAAAATTAAGATAAAAAAGATGAGAAAAATATTTGTATTAATAATAATCCTTTAAAGATAATTGAAAAAAATTAATAAAAATACATAATTACTTTTTTAATGAAGAAATATGAAAAGTGAATAGATAGAACAGATCTCATGAAGATTCTGATCGGTGATAGTCTAAAACCTTTTTTATACGTTTATGAAGTTTCAGGGTGTAGCTAATTGAAAAATTTTTCATTTAGAAAATTTGTCAAAATTATTTAAAAAATTAATTAATTTAATCTTCTACATATAGGGCAAGACATTGGGAAATTACAAGGAATCATAGGACCTGGTCCTATCATGTGTATTCAATTTTCATACAAAAACGAAAAGTTAAAATTTGTTTTCACCGTATTCAACACTGACAAGACATAATATAATGTATGTCTCATGAGTTACATTTGTTTTTTATTTCATTTTTTTCAGTCTTTAGAACATTCCAATCTTATAAAAATTTGTAATGAAGGGTTATTATTTTCCAAAAGCAGTCATAAAATAATATTAACCATTTCTAATATTCCGTCGAACAAAAGTTCAAGGATCACATACTCCATCCTTATATTTTTAAAGTTTCGCTTAATTAGTAAAGTCGTCCATAATTAGAGGAATCTCTGTATTATGCATTATGACTGGTCTTTGAAGGAAATAATAAAATAATTTTTTCAAAACAAAATTCCAAAAATATCAAACGGTCGATTCTGTTCTTATAAGAACTTTAAAGACCCTTAATATTTCTAATTTATTGGAATACAAACTTTGTCGTTTGGCAATTTTCCACCCAATTTAAATTTTTTCCATACATATGTATGTAATTAATATGTAATGTAAAATTACAGAGTTAATTTTTTTATAACAATTTTAAATTCTTTCTGGTGAAAATTCTATTAATTTCCAACACAATTTTTCAAACAAATAAAAAAATTTTATGAACAATTTTACTTTTCAAAAAAAAAAAGAAAAAAAAAAAATCCCAACATTTTTTGTCAGAAAATATTACAGAAACACCCTTTAATTTTAACACATTATTAAAAATGCAATTATTCAATTTGTCAGTATTGATGATAACATTTTGATTAAATTATTATCAACAATTTTTAATTAAGAGAGCAAAAACATATATGTCCAATCAAATCCGATACGAATACATGAACGGAATACATACTTGTACATACATATGTATGTACATATATGCGGTATACTGTATATTTTTAAAATTCATAAATTCAATTAATCTATACCACAATTAGAAAGTTGTGATAATTTCTTACTTACAAATGAAACTCTTTAAATTATATACAGTTTATACAATGTACACATATGTACATATGTATATGTATGTATGTGTGTATGAGATTTTTTTTCTTTCTTTTCTATAGCAATTTAAGATATTTTTATTTATTTTTTTCTTTTATATTTTCTTATATTGAAGCATTTAGTATACTTTTCAATGTTTTTCTTTAAACTTTGTTGTTTATTTTATTTTTACTTTTTATTATTGTGTATTATTATTATTATTATTTTTTTTTAATATGAAGTAAATAAAAAGTAATGTTTTTTCAATTCTTGCATGAAAATGTCCACAACTTTTAACATATTCACAACATCGAATTAGTTCGATAAATTTAGTCGCACGAGATTTTTTTCTAAAAAATAACACAAAAAAAAAATAAATAAACAAAATGAAAAACACTTTCAGTCAACCTGAAATTGTTGAATGTAATGTTTTAATGAAAAACTAAATACAAAAAAGAAAAAATACCACAAAAAAAAAAAAAAAAGAATATTTTCTAAAATCCATACACACAAAATATGTATGTTTAGTTAAAAATGAAAAAAAGTTAAAGTAACTTATATAAAATTTATAATATCAATAAGATTAATATATGTGTGTAGTATATAGCATGTACGTGATGCATTAAACACCTATGCACTTTGATTGTAACTTTTTGCATCACAACAACAAACAACACTGCACATAAGCAATAACAACAGCAACAATATATTTATTGTGAAGTAGGTACTTACTACATTTTATTTTTTAGCTTAACGTTTTTTAATACTTTTAATACACATTAACTTTTATAAATATATCTACAAGAGAGTATTTATTTATTTTTATTTTTTTTTTCCAAAGGAAACCTAATCCACTTCATAGTCTAATTAACATGTTATCGTCTATAAAAATCCACTTGTAAATCAAAACACTCAGCGTATAAGGAGTGGGTTCATGTTTGTACACTTACCGGTATGTGATATAACAACAACAATAATAATAATAATAATAATAATAATAATAAAAATTACTACTTACTGCAGTGTGTTGAGCACATACTGCCATATCGACAGCAACATGTTGTCCTGCAACAAACTATTTTTTTTTTTTGTTTTTTAAAAATTTTTTCAAGTACGTACATATGTATACAGGGAGGGATTTACATGGTGTTACAAAGTAATTTTAGAATTCTAATTTTAGAAGTGAAAGTTTATAGAAAGTAAAATTAGAAAATTTTTTTAAAATAAAAGATTTTTTTAGGAAATTTCAAAATAGTTTCTTTTTCAGTTTTAAAAGACGTAAAGGAACAGGATCATAGGTCACATGAATCTGCTTTTTTGTGATTGACTTTTAAAAATTATAAATTTGGTATAAAAAATAAAAGTAGTTCCAAAAATAAAAATAAAATAAAATTGGAAAACAATTATTATAAAGATAGAAAATGCAGAAAATTCGATTTCAACCCTAAATTAATCATACAAAAAGTATATGTACCAACATCTATATGAACTCATCTATTTGAACCAAAAAAAAAAAAAAAAAAAAAAATGTAGAAAATCTTATGTAACACTTCCATGACATAACGAAAGATCAAAATTGCATCTTGTCACATTAAAATATAATTTTCATCATTAAAAAATTCATTATTTTATGATTTTTAAAAATCGAACAATAAACTTTTACTTTGAATATTACAGAAATCTTAAGATAAACATTTTCATATAAAAGTTATTGGACCACTCTGTATAAAATGAAATCATACTTTAATAATAAATAAATAAAAATTATAAATATACATATTATATATCTACATAAAAATGTATATATGTAAATATAATATAAATTCATTTTAAATGACTTGATTGTATAATAAGAATAAAAATGAAAAATGCACTTGACTTTTAAATCTTAAATCCCCAGCATCCAGCCATGACTAATAATCGTAATAACTCAATAGAACACGCAAGCCAATTAAATTATTTGGTTTTTAAGTTTGAACAAACGTAATTTTTAAAATATAAATATGATTACAAAAATAAAATACATTGGTAAGTTGGGTAAGAAGAAAAAAGTAATAAATAAATAAAAAAAAAAAAAAGAAAATACAAAAAAAATAAAAAAAATCAGAACAAAACAAAAAATAAAAAAGAAAAAGTGTTTAAGAAAATATTTTACGAAAAAAAAAAAAAAAAAAAAATGTGTGTTAAACAAAAATGATGAAAACAAGTTACTAACTAATAGAACAAGAAAATGAAATACCATTTAAACAAAAAACAAAAAAAAAAACAAAAAAAAAAAAAATTAAAAATGTTATACAAAATGAAAATTAAACTTAAATACTAAAAAAAAAAAACAAAAATGTATAATATATAAATTTTAATCATGATCCTTCAATCTCAATTTATGTAAAATTGTAACATCTTATAAAACATTAAAAATAAGTTGTAAGTATTTTGCTTCAATGAAAAAGTACATTTTTTTAATTGCTTTCTTTATTTTATATATTTATTTATTTATTTTTTTTTCTTCATACATTTAAGTTTATTTTTTTGTTGTTTTTATTTTTGTATTTTTTTTTTAACTTTACCATAATCATGATGCATGCAGCAATGAAATAGCAATATACCAGAATAATATATAAACAACAATTTCAATCCAATTTAATGTTGTACATTGCTGGTGTAACACTTGAGTGATAACATTTTAAGTTAAGTACTTTAGAAAAAAAAACAAAGAAACAAAAATTAGCGTTTGGTGTGTGCATTACATTATTATAAAATGTACAAAATATAACAAAAAATAGCACAGAAAAGAAAAAAATAAGTAAAATATAAATGAGAAACAAAAAAATAAAAACAACAACAGCACATTTCTCATTAATTTACACTTTCACTATCGATAAATCACGAGGATTAACATTAAAAGATATATTGTGAACTATTATACTTTGATGAGGTGTATTTAAAATTTTAAATTAAATATATACATATATAAAAAAAAAAAATCAAACAAGCAGAAAAAAAAAAGGCAATAAATAAAAAATAAAAAATAGTGTTTAACAAATAACAGATACATTTAACATTTTGTTAGAGTACATTTTTTGTTTTCTTCTGCATTTTCTGCATCATTATTAAATGGGCTGTACCACAAAATGCATTTTATGCAGTAAATAAATAAATAGATAGATGTAATAATAATGATGATGATGATGATGATGTTGATGATAGTAGTTTTAGATATCAGAAATAAAAAATAAAAAAATAAGAAGAAAACTGAACTTTGTTTTAAATTTTATGAAGAAAAAAAAAAAGATAGTGTAAATTGTGTGATGGAAAAATGTTTTGTGTATGTGTGTGTGTGTTTTTTTTTCTCATTGTTATTATCATTTCCTTATACTATATACGAACCTGATGATTACTGGTTATTTGTAATATTGAAGTGAAATATTTTTTCCTATTCATAATAGTTGTGTAGTCTGTAGATATACATTTCACCACAGATGAAAATGAAATGTTAAAATTTTTCCATTTGCAATCGATTCTCTTAAAATGCGTTTTTTTTTTTTTTTCCTTCATTTTTCTGTTTTCCTTAGTTAGTTCTTTTTTTTCTTCAACATTTTCAAATGTAATGATTTCCTAATGATGATGATAATGATTAGATATTGCAAATATTATTAAAATTTCTTTCATTTAACAATATTTCATTCATATACATTCACTTTGTTAAATGCAAAATGAAATCAAATTAAATGTGTACTATTTAATGAATGTTGTATGTACACACATTAAATAAATTTTATTTTTGTATCAACGATATACTCGTATGTACATACTCGTACATATAAAAAATTGATGTTCAATATATGCTGTTTTTTTTCTTTTCTTTTTGATATTGAATGAAAGAAAAAAAAAAAGAAAAATAAAACAAACAAACAGCAAAAAAGTATATATTACAAATTAAACTAAAGATAGAAGTGATTTGTTCACAATTTATCACTGCCGTGAAATTGAAACTAAAATGTTAAGTTTTAAGTATACTTGTACATAGTTTTTTTTTCTTTTTCTTCCATTTACATACATGTATGTACATTATGTATGGTGAAAAATACACACGTACATATAATATTGAATGTTTAAATTAAAAAGGCGAATGGGTTCACTACATGAGATCGACAAGTCTAAAATTTTTCTTTTCAATGAAAAAAAAAAAAAAATTCAAGAGTTTTAATTACTATGAGAGAAAATGGAAAGTGTCCAAAATACATTTTATGATCAAAAAGATTAGCTGTATGCTAATTTTCTTTGAGAAAAAACAAAAAGATTGTTTTTCTAGGATTTCAAATATAAATTACATTAATTTTAGTTAAGACCTTAATGTTAAATAGATGATGTTTAAGAAAGGAAAAATAAAAAACTGAAAATAAAAATATCAAAATTTAAAACAAAACAAAATATTAAAATAAATAAAACAAAACAAAAACCAAAATAAAAGTAAAAAACAAAATAATTAAGTTTTTAGTTTGAAATTTCATGGTTTTGTAAAATCAAATTGAGAAACATTAAAAAAAAAAATAATGAAAGCATTGAAAAGAAATAAAAAGATATAATTACTTAATTGTAATATTTTTAACAGATCTCTTTAATAATTTTTATCCTAGCATATTCTAGATTTTCTAATCTGAGTTTTCGCAAATCAGTAAATACTTTAGGATAACTGTGTAAATAAAGAAGTCTGAGGAGGGGAGAAGAAAGTATTGTTTTTGCAAAAAAAAAACCTATTAACCTTCAACTTTTAATCTAGTAGTAAAGTAACTGAAAGAAAACTCTTTACAAAATATCTTCACCAAAATTCTATAACCTACTCACCTAGAAATACATACATATGCATACTTTTTTTTAAAGAACGAAAATGTCTAAATTTGTTGTTTTAACACTGATGTCCTCTGTTCAGTGTCTTTTTTTTTTTCTTTTATTAAAGTTTTGTATAGAATGATGAAGAGTAAAATGTTCAGAAATTTTATTCAATCAGATAACAAATTTTAGAGATATTACAATTTCAAAACGGATTTTTGACGAAAACGTGTTAACATTAATTCGAGTATTAAGAAGAAATTTACTATGTAAAAATGATTTTAATTAGTTTTCCAATAACATTGTAATTTTTGGTTCACAGATAATCTATAGACTTTCAAAATTGGAAAATTCCATTTTCTGCAAGTAAAATATAAAATTTCCCTGACCCAATGATTAAATGTTAAAAAAATTTAAGAAAAAAAAAATAATAAAGTAGAAATTTTCTATCTTTCAGTTTCTAACGTTAACTTTTTTTTTTTCTTTTGACTTCCTAATTGTTAAACACTCATTTTTTTTTTCTTTCTTTTTTTTTCAGAAAACCAAAAAGACAACTAAAGAGAAAATTTTTTTATATAAATCTAACAGTTTCACTTTCAATCTATTTATATTTCGTTTTTTTTTTTTTTTACTACTCGTAAATATGAAATTATTTAATAATTTTATAGTTAAACATTTTTATGTTATTTTTTTTATATATGTACATAAATTGAAAATTACCCAACTAATACAATATAATAATTATAAAATTTCTCTATCAGTCATGCGGAAATTTTTTAATTTTTTTTGTGTGTGTGTGTGTGTGTTTTTCTTTTACATTTTTTAAATAAAATTAATTCATTTCATGATTTTAAAGAATTTCGCTACAATTTAATTAATTTGATCGTGTGTACACAAGTGCTTACACTCAATAAATAATAAATAATTGGTAATTAATTTAAAAAAAAAAAATAAATAAATAAAAGGAAACTATAAAGACATACTTTAAATTTTTTAAATCCCATCGGAGTAAATTAAAAGGAAAAAAAAACAACAACAATAACAACAAGAGAAAGAATTTGAAACAATTGAAAAAAAAAAACAAAAGGAAAAATTACGATATGTGTTTTTTTTTTATTTTTTTTGAAATATGACAAGTATTTCCAATAATATAATTTGAATGATATGAAATTTTTTTATTTTCAAAATAAATGAATTTATTTCTTAATTACTTTTTTTTTTTTCAAATTAATTTTAATTATGTGAACTGTTTAACTTTTTTCTTTTCATAATTTTCAAAGTCACAGATTGATTCAAGATAATGACAAAAAAAAAAAAAAAAAAAATGGAAAATCAAAAAAATACAAGCAAAGTATGAGTGCTGATTACTTTCAGTTGATTTACTTGCTTTTATAAAAGATTGTTTTTTTTTTTTTTTTTTAAATATTAAATCTTCAAGATTTTTATTTTGATGAGAACAATTTTAATGGATGTAATTGAAGTTATTTTTATAGAACGATTCTAATTAAAAATTATTTTATATTTTGTTGTTGTTGTTTTTGGTTCATTCATTTCAATTAATTCTAAAATCTTAACAAAACAAAAACAAAGATACTTTCAAGGATTTTATTACTTTTGATATCCTTAAATAAAAATTTAAAAATCGAAAAAAAAAAATGTTCAATTGTTTTTATTTTTGCATATTATATGTTTTTTTTTTTCTAGATTGCAATTTAAAAAAAAAATATAAAAAAGCAGAAAACAATAATAACAAAATGAAACAGATGACTTGAAAAAAAAAAAATAATAATAATAATAAAACAAAAGGAAATCACAATCTAGCCACCAACAAACTCATTTTGATCATCGTTAAGCTTAGTTATATGCTGACATTAAACCATTCGTAGAGTAATTATCAAAAGTGACAGCATGCACAATTCCTAAGATAATAGCTAATTGATTCTTATTTACGGTCGAACAAAACAACAAAACGATGATACACGGTCGTCTCCTTGATCATGTCATGTCGTTTCTTCAACATCGAAGAAGAATAAGAATATAAGATTTTTTTTATTTTTATTAATATTATTTTGTTTTATTTTTTTTTTTAAATAAGTATAATGAATATACTCATATGTGAATTTTTATATATTGTGTATCTCTATAGTATATGAAAAAAAATAATGAAAATAAAAAATAAGAAACCCTTTTCTTTAACAATTTTTACCTTAGAATGTTGGTTATCATCGACATAACTGTCAAACCTCATAAGTTTATTTTATAATTTCTTATTTTCCACAAAAAATCACAAAGCTTATCAATATTTTCTTAAAAAATTATCTATCAAATTTTTTAGTAGTGAGATTCTAATTACTGTCGAAATTAATTATCAAAAAATTTCTTCCAAGAAAAATTTTGAGAAATGAACTCACAAGGTTTGTCAGTTAGATCGAGAATATATTGATTTAGTTTAGTTTTTAACTTGCAAAATATCTACTACCTTTATATATTGACAACATACATTTATTTTTACATACATATATGTATAATACAGAAATGATCACAGTTTAGGACAGAATCTGGATAAATTCAAAAGATTGTCAATATGTGATTCCATTATATGGACAGTTAGTAAGTTAACCAAGCATCATCATCATTGAATCGAACGAGAATTCAAGAAGTTTTATATTAAAAGATACATTTTTTTTTTCAGGGTTAGTTGAATTCAACCATCATCATCATCATCATCATCATCCTCATCGAATACGCGTTTTTCGTATACCAATTTTTTATTCATTCTCCTCTTTCTCTCTCTTTTGCTTTTCTTTTGATCATCATTTTTCGAAAGATACACTTTGTTTTGGTATTGTCGGTTAACAGAGCTTTATAATGCACAATTCCTTGTTGTTAAAGATTTTCTTGTGCTTGTTTGATAATTCTTCGGTTTTTTTTTCTTCTTTTTTTCATTTTTCATCAAATTTTTCTCCTCATACTGTATTTTTGTTGTTGTTGTTGTTGTTGTCTTTATTTTGATGCAAGAATTTTTTCTCATGTTTTTATATTTTTATTTTATTTTTAAAGTTTCATTACTCTTTGGTATTCTATCAACTTTTTTTCTTTCTTTCTTTTATTTTCTTCAAAATCATGTTCCTTTTTTGTAGTCGTATTTTTTTATTTTTTATTTTCGTTTATTTTTCAAAGATTGACTCACCAGTCAACAGAATGTGAATGAGAATTGAAAAATAGTGCTGAAGAGGAATGAATGTGAAGTTTTGGGAAGGAGTCTTGTGAAATTCTTAAATCAATTAAAAATGGCATGCAGGGTATAATGAGAAATTAACACCTGAAAAGAGAAAAGAATGCTTTTTTTTTTCATTATTATTATTTCTTATGTATTTTTTGTTGTTGTTGTTGTTGTTTTTTCTTCTTTATTATTTCGTATTGTTGTTGTTTTGAAATTTCTTGTGTTTGATTGTTGTTGTTGTTAAGGTATTTTTTTTTTTTTTGTAATTTTGTTCTTGATAGATAGTTAACATACGTTTCATTTTCCCTTGAACTTGAAGCTTGTAAAAAGGAAAATTGAAATGAGAAAAATAAAAAAATAAAAGAGGAAAATAATTTGCGTCAAAATTCTTTTTTTTTTATATATACTAAAATATAAGATCGACTAATTTAAGCGTTAAATTTATTATCACCATGCTATGTACAATATTAGAGTCGGTATATAATTACACATATTCACATATCTATGCAGGTATGTATATTACTAGTTTAAAAATTTTCATGTTTGTGTTTTTTTTTTTTTTAATGTAATTGTCTTTGATGGAAAAAAAACCTTTTTATTATCGTTTTTGTTTTTCCTATCTGGAAAAAAAAGTAATTATTTTATTTATATTTTAATTAAGTAATAAGAAGAAAAGAATTAAATGAATAAATTAATTGCATTTTATCTCCTGTCTAAAATTTAAAAAAAAAATAATTTTTTCAATTTAATGGAATTTGTTGAATTTTTTTTTTTTATTTTTTAATTAAAAAATTAAAATCTAGAAAAAAAAATCAGTAAGAATTTTTATTAATTCTATTTTTGATCCTTTTTAGTAATATTAAACTTTCTGAAAATTATTTCATTATATTAAACTATGATTTGAATTTTTAAATAATGAAAAATTAAAATAACAAGTCAGATGAAACTTTGTTTTTATGAACAAACCCAACAAATAGAACTATTTTATGAAACGATAAAAATGGTATACGATATGATGAAAGTTTTTGAAAATATCATAGCTTTTTTGGAAAATTTTTTAATCTTGTGGTTCTGAAGTGTGATTTTTTTTTTTTATAAATTAATTAAATTTTAAAATTTAAAGGATAAGAAAATAAAGACTTTTAAAAACATAATTTTTGTAATTTTGTAAAGGCTCATTTTATAATTCTAAAAGACATTTACAGTTTATAAATATCAAATATTTGAAATACAACTAAAATTACCACCTTGAATACTTAACGTCCTATTTTTGGCAAAAAAAAAAAAAAAAAAAACAAAATTGAAATTCCAGTCACAAATTAAAAATTTAAAATTTTACATTTAAATACTTTTACGCATTTGGTTCGTTTTTTTTTTTTGAAATTTTTACCACAAAATTTCTCTTTATTATTACTTTTTTTTATTAAATTTTTTCTTTGTAACAATATTTAGTTACTTTTAACAAAAGTCGCTTCCTTTTATATAATTTTTTTTTTATCGTAGATGTGTGTGCGTGTGTGTGGAAACATAAATGAACCAAATAATAATCATAATTTATCTGTTCTTATTTTTATAAAGAAAAAAACATTGAAAACCTTTTTCATCGCTTTTATATTTATTTCATACCCCCAATTTTTTATATATGTACTTTATGTATCTGTATAGTTATATAGAATACAATATACTTTTTAAGGTACAAGCGATACCGAGTCATATTAGTCAGAAAAATCATTTTTCAAATCAAATCTTCAGCTCTTCGCTCAAAACATCACCGAAAATTATTTATGACATAAACGAATTTACGCAAGAGATTTATTATTTGACCTCCAAGATCTTTTTTTTTTTTTTGGTAGGTACTAAAAATTAAAAAATAAAATATAAAAAAAATATATAAAATATTTTTGTTGTAAATTTAATGTACATATATGTATATAAGTAAATCTTTTTCTCCCCCGAAAAAAAAAAATAACAACATATTTTTTAAACTTTATACAGTTGCAGTAGAAAGGACCATCTTTATCATCATATTACAACAATGCATAACATTATTGTTTTGTATTATTTTACAGTTGAATTGTTCATCGTTCATACATATATAATTTTATTTTTTTTTTCATTTTCTTTTTTTTTTTTTTAGTGTGGATATTTATTTTTCAAGCATAATTTCTCCATCAAAAAGCAAAAATTTTTATGTACATAAGGCAAAAAGGATTTCCTTCCCAAAAACTAAAAAATCTTTATACATATTTTATATATGTATGTACATATGTACGAGTATATATAACTTTTCGTACCGGTTCTTAAAGATATTATTTTTTTTCTTTACTTTGTTACTTAAAAAAAAAAATAAATAAATAAATAAATAAATAAATAAAAAATAACACAAAAAAAAAAAACCTTCTCGTTTACTGCTCACCTTTATTTATTTTTTTTTCTTTAATTCCTTTTTAAGATACTGGAATATCTTTACTTTGAGTAATATATATAAAATTTAAAATGAAATGAAAAATAAAAAACGATTAAAGAAAGAAGAAAAGAAGAAAAAACAAAAAAACAAAAAAAAAGGAAATATATAGATGCAGCATATCATAATCAAAAACGAATTTTTGTTGAGCATTTTGTGATAAAAGTAAAATAAACTTTAAGAAATTTCTTTTTGGCGCTGCAAAAGATATGTTAGGTAATTTTTTTTTTTCTTGAAAAACATAAACATCAGACAAATAAAAATTTTTTTTTTTTTTTTAGTATTTTCAACAAAAATGTAAAGAAATCAAAATATACAACACATGCACAATTCAACAAATCATTTATATAAAATGTATGAATAAAAATTTTTAAAATCGATTCAAAAATGTGGATGTACATACATTCATATTAGATCGTAAATGAAATGATATAAATGAAAATGAAGTGGACGATAAAGATGACGCTAATGTTGATTCGATGATGATGATGATGCTGACGACAATAAAGTGAAGATATACCAAAAAAAAAAAATATCACATTTTAGAATCTAAATAACCAAAAAATATGAAACTACCACCACAAAATTTTACTGACCAATGCTTCTGACTCAAGCAGCATTTCAACAACAAACAATAACAACAATATAGAAAAAAATTAAGCAAAAACCAAAAAAAAAAAAAAAAAACAAAAAAAAACAAAAAAAAACAAATGTTGTGGAGGAGATGGTGATGGTGGGTCCCATTTTATTTTTGCAACAAAATTATTGCGTTTATTTATTTATTTTTTTTTTCTCTTCATATGATTATTTCGAATCCTCTGGAATACAAAAATTTTTTGAATCTGCACACCAAAAACTGTTTTTTTTTCTTTATTTTTTTTTTTTTTGAAGATGGTTTCTTCTTTTAAATAATAATTTTTTAAAGAATGAATAATTTATTTATCTTTTAGGCTTCCTGTTCTTCATTCCGTAACAATTTTTACATTTTACACATCGCATCAGAAATGTCGTTTCGTTTTTGTTTTTTTCTGTTTTTTATTTTTTTTTTTTTGCAAATTTTTATTTTCTTTGACCTTTCGAATTCAGATCTTTCAAATTTGAACATATGATTTTAGAAGATATAACACACCACATAACATAATATTATAACAAGAGATACTTTCTTGTGTCAAAGAAGATTTAAAAAAAAAAATAAAAAATAAAATAAATATGTGCATATTGTGTTGATATATTCAATATATGCGGCTTCATTATTCACAAAATGTGCATTTGGCATAAAAATTTACAACATACAAATTTTTAAAAAATCAATAAGTATAAAAAAAAAACATAAAAAAAAAAAGAAATAATAATAAAACAAAAAACCGCATATTTTACACTGACAATGGGGGTGTGTATTTTAAAATAAAAAATTAAACAACAAAATTTGCAAAAAAAAAAAAACAACGGTACGTAAAAAATACAGATAATTTTTTATTCGTTCGTTTTTCATTCAATATATGTACATATGTAGTTTAAAATTTAGTCAAAAATACAAAAAAAGAAAAAAAAAAACACCGAATTATTTCCTTTAACTTTAACTTCATTCTTAAGAACTTTTTCTTTTGGTATTTTTTTTTGATGTTTTTAATGTTTTTCGTCATTCAAAAAAAAAAAAAAACATCATTTTCAAATGAAATTTTTAACAGAGAAAGAAAAAAAAAAGTGTTAAAATGTCAATGAAACTGATTTATTTATACTTAAAAATTTCATTGTATATTAATTATAATTCATAAAAGGCGTTTTTAAAGGATTATTCATAGAAAACGAGTAACTTTTGTAGCTTTTATGATTATTAAATTTCATATACACAAAGTTTTAAGGATTTTTTTTGTTGAAATTTGTTGGTTTTTTTTAGAATTTTTTTTTATTTCTTCAAAAAAGGTCACTTAACTTTACCGAAAAAGATAATTTTAATGTCCTAATAAATAAGGTTATTGTCCTAAATGAAATGAAAAATAAAATTTCAGCAATATTCAAAAAAAGACAATAAAAAATGAATATAATTTCTTAGAAAAGATTTTCAGATACTTCATGAAGACTTCCTCGATTTAAACAACAAGATTTGCAGAAAATTAAAATTTTGGGTGAGTAATTCAAATTAAAAGGACCTTCTGCAGTTTGAGTCCCAAAATACAATTTGCAACTTATTTTATTGACATTGTCCTGATCATATTTGAAGATTTTTTATCTCCCAATGAAAAAATATGAATCTTCGAAATGAAAACCAAAATATTATCTTAAATACAATTTATTTAAAATGTGTTCTATGACAGATCTTTATTATATTATATTATTCACGGTTCAAAGGTATTAATGTTACACTAAAAACAGTAAAAACAACTGTAAAAAATATACTTTGCAAAAATTTTAATTTAAATTTGCTCTTATTTTCAATAAATTAATATCTGACTGTGGCATTTTAACACAATAATGTAAAAATTTAATGAATTTTTAACGGACCGTCAAGAAAATTCAAATCAATTTTTTTCTCCTTATGTTTCTTTTTAATTTTTTCACTTTACTGGTATATTTTTATTTTTTTTATTTTTATTTTTATTTTTTTTTTTGTAAAAATGTTTTCAAATTAAAATTACATATGTATATATCAATCTCATACAAGTATATGTATCTACAGATATATTATTTCTCTTGTCTAAATAATTTCTTGTCTGGTTAATTAATCCTAACATAAAATTTTCGTGCGAATATGATTTTTCTGTAAAGGATGTGATGTGATGATGATGATGACAAGCTTTTTGCATTTTATATGCAGCATAAGCGTTTTTTTTTATTTACAATAATTTTTTTTTTTTATTTCACCATTGAAAATTATGGCGCCGAACATTGTATATTTAACACCTATTTTCTACAAAAAAAATAATAATAAAAAAAACAGAAATTAAGCTAAAACTAAACATCATCATCATCATCATCAAGTAGTTAAAATAGTAAAGAACTATTTTTTCAGGTAAAATGGTCACGCAAATGAGCTCTAGATCTGGAGTTATCCTCTAACTATGGCACACACCACACACAAAATGAGTATTTTTATGTTCTATCGAAGAATCTGTTTTTTATTATTTTATTTTGTAAGTATTTCTAATATAACAAATATAAAATGATGATGATGTTATAATGTATGGTGAAACTGTACAACGTATTAAATTCATAGAAAAATTAAAAATGTTGAAATAAATTCAACATTAGAAAAACGATCGCATAAATGTTATATCTTAAAGATATATGGACTACATTAATACTCTCTCTCTCTCTCTCTCTCCCTCTCTCTTACACTCTCTTTAAGGTATTAAAATATGAAATATCATAGAAAATATAAATCTATGAATAAACAATTTTCTATATGTTTTTAAACATTAAAAATACAAAAAAAAAAAAGAAGAAAAAAAAAGTTATAACTAAAAAGACGATGAATGGAATATGCGAACAATTCGCATTTTCTTTACAACAACCGTAGATACATTTTACAATAATATACTTAACATACATATACTTTATATATGTACCTATATATAATATGAACTATGTGGACGTAATGGTTAAAAAACTTTGATTTTAACACTCAAGTCATAAGTCATCACCATGATTATACGACATAAAAGCAGCATGAGATGTCTGCAACTGTATGCATAGTTTGAAAGCCTAGACTAAATCTAGAAAACTATGATGCACTCTATGACCAACTATAATTTACAGCGTCAATTAATTTCTCACATAAAATTAGTAACGCAGTTACAGACATAATGTATACATTAAAATGTAAAAACAAAAAATTAAAAATAAAAAACTATAAAATCTAAAAAAAAAAATAAAAAAAACAAGTAAATAAAAAAAGATACTTACATAAATTCTTTTTTTAAAGGATTTCAGTTTCCTTTTTATTATATTTCCGATCCTCAATATATTTTATATACGGTAAGTTTGCATTGTAAGGAAACACACAAAAAATATCGACTTTTTCCTAGAATCTTTTATTTTTATTTCTTTTTAGATTTTTGTAATACAAACGATCCTAAAAATATTCAACGGCAGCGCAGCATCACCACCAACATCAATATAGAAAGATGAAGCATACATACATATATGTAATGTATGTACATATATACCCGGAGGTGTTCTTTAAATACCATATTTCTTGGACTTTTTCTCTACTATCTATATCTATTTAACCTTTCTGCACTGTTGTTCACAAGTATCACAAAGTAAAATACGAAAGAAGAAGCAAAAAAAAAAAAATGAAAAAAAAAAAAAAATACAAGTAAAAATAAAAACAATCTAGACAGACAACTGTTTCAACAAAATTTTAATTAACTGATCTTAAAGTCCCTAATAGAATCAACAATAATTGCAAATGAGCTGCATTCAAGGGCATCTGTGTTAATTTTTAACATCAATATATCTCAGATTTACAAAGAAAAGAGTTTTCTTTTTTTTTTTTGTATGTAGACAAAATTGTGAAAAAAAAAAAAAATATTTAAGTAAACAGTATTTGTATGCAATTAATAAATAAAAATTAAAACAAAACAAAAAAAAAAGTAGAAGAAATAAAAAACTTATAATCCAAATATTAGCAAAACTTCAACGAATATTATTATGAGAGGTCCTCACACACAGACCCTCTTCTCATATTCAGTATTTAAATATACTTTATATTATGTACTGAGACCAACTGAATATACATTTTTTAAAGTACTTCAAACTTTGTAAATTTATATTTAACTATTTGAAGTCCAATCGAAGAAATATGATGTCGAAATAGAAAAATTTACTTAAAGCATATTATGTATGTACACATATGTAGATATGTATGTATATGCACCATTAACTTATAAGCTCGTTATAAACTAGGATCACGAAGATTGCTGTTGTTTTACCAGTTTTTTTTTTTTTTTTTTTTCTTTTTCCAACTTTAAATTAATATTAATATCTTACCTGTTGTATTAGGTGGATATTTTAATAATAAAATCTTTCTCTTATTATATATTTGTGGAATACATACATATATTCATTTTTTTTTTCTCTTTTCATATATTTAATATATGAATTCATTTCAGTTAAATTATTTTATGTATACACGTGAAAAGTAAAAAAAAAAAACAAAAAAACAAAAACAAAACAAAAAATTATCCCTCAAGTTGTATATTTAATGCAAAAATAACACACACACACAAACATATAACAATTGCGTGACAATATTCTCATGTTTTACGTAAATATTACACATTTGATTGGAATTTTTAGTAATGCAAATAAAATTTTTTTTTTTTTGTAATGCTGTTTTTTTTTTTGCTTATTTTTATTTTTATTTTTTAATTACTAGCAAATGTTAAGTTTTGTTTTTTGGTATTTGTTTTTTTTCGTTTCTAATTTGAAGCACTGAAATATTTTAAATGAAATTAATTGAACAATTTATTAAGAATTACTTGAATGCTTTGATAAATCTACTTTCTCAATGGCGTGACAGTCCTTACAGATAGCTTGAAATTTCATAATTGTTTTATTTTTTTTTTATTTTATTCTTTCTAATATTATCATGCATAAATATATACTTAGATTTAGAATAGTTTTTTTTTTTTTACGTGGGTTGTCAACCACTAATAGTTTAATGATATAAAACGAACTTGTTTGTATGACAAAACTGAGACTTGTTTTATGTAGTCTTTAGTTGTAATTTGTTTATATAGCTAAAACGCATGGTTTTTTATTTTTTTGTTTTTTAAAAAAAATTGATTCATTTAATTTTAGTAGAATGAAACAGAAACTGAATAGTTTTGGAATTATGTATAAGGTATATAAACAGTTGGCATAATCTTGTACGATGAAATTTATAACGAAAACTAACAAACGTCAGAATAACATTTCAATAACATTTTGTTTATTTTTTTTTTCAATTCTCAAATTATAGGGGTTAGACTGAGACAATAAAAGTTTCTAAAGGTTAGTAAGAAAACTGAAGTTTTTCTCTCCGACGCTGGAGTAGTATACGTTATATTGGGTGTGTATGAGATTGGCATTTTGTATCTGACAATTTGTAAAATAAGAAGAAAAAAATTGGATAAAAAACGATTCAAATCAAAGCTCCAAAAAATTATTAAAAAAGAAAAATTATGGAAGCATATTGTTGAACTACTCAGTGTCATAAAAGTCTTTTGTCTTTTGTAGTTTGGTTCAAATTTTTCAAATGATCTTTTTTATACTAATATAAGAATAAAAGATAACTGTAAAGGATGAGAAAAATTTTTTTTTTATATTTCGTATAACTCCTTCAAAATCTAAACTATTATGAAGCTTTACACCTTAACCTCCTTTGTATAAAATTTAAAGAAATTTTAAATTCAATTTTTGTCATCGTGAGAACGCATATTTTTTTTTTACTTTTTGTATTGAAAAAAGTACCGTTATATAATAATAAACTTTCTAGATTATAAATACATAATTTCTTTTGGTTTTGTTTTCTCTACTAAGTGTTCAATAGTATTATAATAATAATAGCCATTGTAATTATGTCAAAATGAACAAGCGTCAATAATAATAATAAAATAATAGTATAATAATTTTTATTTGTATTGAAAAAACAAAAATGTAAATGACGTTCACCCAGATAAAAATATATTTGTACAAACAAATAAAAAATAATAATAATGAAAATAATCTCACGTATACCATATTCCAATGTATCTAGAATTTATTTCCCATAATTAATATTTAAAAAAAAAAAAAAAGGACAAATTAGATCTGATTTTTATTTGCCAATTCAATTTATATTTCGCGAAACTTCATTCCACCATAATTGAATTGAACATGAAAATCAGTTATCTAACCTAATTTATTTATTTATTATTATTATTTTTTTTTTTTTGTGTTTTTTATAGACATCATCATAAAGGCATGAATTTAATTTAATAGCTGTACGAGTATATGAACAATTATGCTTTCAATAAAAAATAAATGAAAGAAATATAGAAAAAAGTTGTAAATCAATTTATATACTAGTTGTATCTGTAATATAATCATACATGTTACATATTTACATTCTTCTTGTAATATTTTAAATTATCCTATAGGATTCATTATCCGTGATATAATTTTAAATACATTTTCTTTTTTTCTTTCTTTATAACTCAAAAAAAAAAAAAAAAAAAAAATGTATAGATACTTCTTATACTCATTATCTTTTTTTAATGTATCCTCCGAATGTTCTGATATAATTTTCTTTTTTTGAGCTTTCGAACTTCTCCTTTTTCTTTTTATCAAATTACATACTAACACTCTCTATCAATTCTACTAACTATATAAAGAACTTTTGCATTCTTTGTTTATTTTTCTTTAAATTTTATTTTCTATCTGTTTGTGTGTGATGTGTGTGTGTGTGTGTTTTTTTTTTAATATTATTTTTAATCAAAAGATTCCCATCATTTTGTAGTTGTCACATTAAAGCCTAGAAAAATTCTTCTCATTTCATTTCTATATGTACAATATAATAAACTAGTTTCATACTTATTTTACTACTGGTTGATGTTGTATTGTAAATTGCATCAAAGATTTTGTGTGTTTCGGTCGATAAAAATCTTAAAAATCTTTACTTTTTTTTTTTCAATGTTTTTATTTTATTTTTATTTATTTTTATTTTTTTCTCTTATATATTATTACTATTTTCTGAAGTATATGAAGTGAGATCGTGTCGTAAAGAAAATTCAATTCGTTCACTGTAAATTTAGTATCTTTAAGTAACATATAACATATACTATATATGTATGTATGTAATACACAACACATACGAAAAAAAAAAAAAAAAACACAAAAAAACAACAAACTTTGACTGCAAAACAATCTGCTGAAAAATTACTTGACAATGTCGGCGTTGACGGATAAAATCTCTTTTTCATCTTTTTTTTTTTTTTCTTTTTTTGAATATGTAGGTACTTTTAAAAACTTACTAAGCTACATATTTTTGTACCATATAGACATACAGTATAAGGTACAAAGTAAAAAACACCCGCAAATGTGTGTACAAGGTATTTTTCTTACAAAAATTACATTTTATGCCATTCAGTTATTTGCTATTTTGTTATTATATACTCTTAATCTAATGAATAGGTATGGTATGTCGATATTTCTGTTGTTGTTTTTTTTTTCTTTCTCATTTTATAGGCAAGGTACTTTAAAAAGTATCTATTCACCTCGTAGCGGCAATATAGGTTTATATTGTAGTATTTTTAGGCAGGTCAGAAAACAAATTAAAAGCATAACCGGGTGTCAAAGTGTTTATAAAAGTTAAAGTTTACTTTGTGAGAAAAATTATATTATGTTACTGTGTATGAAACTATAGAATACAAACTTCAAAGTGACTGAAAAAAGTTTCAAATAACTACAATCAAGTATCTTCGGCATAAATCTAATCTTTAGGACGCTTCCTGACAGCAAAAAAGGATATAATCATCGTCTAATGAAGCAATGTAATTCATCAATGTTTCAACGCCTGGTCATAAAAATCCATCAGAAACTATTTTGGTTGTGCAAACATACTATGTATTAGGTTTAAACATTAAAATTGTTTCACGCTGTTTTGAGCGTTTAAACTTTATTTCGATAATCACTGAGAAACTTTGAAGGGTGTCTTAAAGCTTTAAGATTTCTCCTACAACATTACTGTAAATTCTCTCCTTTATTTTATTTTTTCATTTTAAAATATTGTGAGTGTTGTATGTAATTATGTCACATGGTTATTAATAATAATTTTTTTTATAGTAATATTTTGCATAGTTATTTAAAAACTTTTGACGGTATTTAATTAAAAGGCGAGGGTGGTGATCATATGATCATACAGTTTCAATATGAAGTAGCCATTTCAAATTTGATTATTTAAATTTTTTGATACCCTACAGGAAGATATAATGATAATGCAAAAAAAAACTGAACACACTACTAACGTCAAAAAATAAAATTAATTTTTTGATAGGCAAGGTATGCAAGGTACAGTCAGTGTATTTGCAAAAAAAAAATTTATTCAACACCTTACTTTTTTTTTTTTTTGTAAATGTCTAAAATACAATTGAGTCTTTTCAAATTTTGTCCTTTTGAAAATTTAAATATAAATGACTTTTTGTTTTTTTTTTAATTTTTTTAATTTTTACACTATATACAATCTAAATTATTTACTGGTGTTGTTAGTTCTATTAAATTGCTGATCATTTACGTTTTTTTTTTTTTTTTTCTATTGTGTACAGTAAATATAATAAGTAAGTAGATACTCTCCTGTTTCCATTCGAGAATGTAATATTTACAAAACTTATGCATGACGATGACATTACATAACCTGTCGTAATTCACGATTATTTGCATACACTGAAAATGCAACATTATTATAGTTTTGGCCGTTTTAATATTTTTTTTTTTTGTATCTTTATTTTTTGTTGTAATAAAATGTTTTAACCTATAATGATTTTTTTTTTTATTGTTAAGAATATAGTTAGTATCAAATCGTTATTTTTTGTTTAGTGTTACAATGATGTCAGTCAATATAAATGCACCTTTTCTGCATTCACAAAAACAAAATGAAACAAAACAAAAATATATTCAAGTAATTGTAATATGATTTTGGAAGAGATTACGGTTACCACCAACTAAAGTAATACATAACTAATATAACAAGCAACAACAACAATAACAACAACAGCAGCATTAATAATAATAAGACGAATATGTATCTAGATAGTTTATAAAATTTTAAGATATGGTATATGTATGTATGTATATGTTTTTATATTGAACATATGTAAGTACATATGTATATATAATAGAATAGTTACATACATTACAATTTTATTAGAAATCAACAACAATAACATTTAATAAAATTTAAAATCATATACAGAAGTGGGGTGTTAAGAAACAAACAATATCAACAGCAAGCAATTTTATAGCAGCAGCATGCAACTATAAAAACGAAAAACACCAAAACTAACAAAATTGATCATTCCTTGTGGAAAAAAAAAATTAGTGATTTTTCAGCACGATCTCTTCAGATTTGTGTCACAAATGGTGCAAAATATACAAAAAACCAACAAAAAAAAAAAAAAAGTATCTAATAAATGAATTTTGAGATTTTTCGATTTTCCTATATTTTTTTTTTTTTCTCATTTTACAATTTTATTTACGGTACTATCGATAGTACTACAAAATGTGTGGACAGTTTAGAGCTTCAAAAAAAAAAACCAATAACGAAATATGTAAATGAAGGCTTCATATAAAATTCAGAATCTAAAAAAAAAAAAAAAACAAATAAAAAAAATTGAAAATTTACAGCAGAAAAATAAAAAATTTATATGGAAGGTGTCGCGTCCGTTTGAAGTAATATTTAATCATCACAACAATGAATGAATCGCGTTAATATAATATAATATCACCATTTATAAATTATTTAAAGTATTTGAATATTATATATTATATAAGTATTGAATATATACATATATATATCCAACAACAAAAATACTATCTTAGATATTTTAAAATCAAAAGGAAATTGTGACACGATTCGAAAAATTTGAATAAATACACAAATCAAATAGACAGCTATCATGTATTAAAATGTTTTTTTTTATTTTTTTTTTCTTTCTATTTTACAGGAAAAAAAAATTTTTTTGAATGAATATTTTGCAATAATATAATAGATATTTAAACTTGGTATAATAGATCACGGATATTCATATTTAGTATTAGATGGTATTAGCAGCGTAAAAAACACAAAAAAATTTTAAAACAAAAAATGAAGAATTAACAATGCACCAATAAATTAAATAAATTATATTTATTTGAAAAATAAGAAAAATCTAAAATGTGAACAAATAAATAAATGAAGTGATAGGAGCTTCAATGAAAATGAAAATGACATAAACATTGTTTATTTGATTTTTTTTTTTATCTAAATAAAATTTTTTAAAATTTATTTTACATATATGTATATACTAAAAAGGCATAAAGATAAATATGGTCAAGGCTTTAAAAATATGTACGTTTACCATACAAGAAGAATTTTTTAAAAGTCATGTAATTTTTTCACGCTAGGTTTTTTTGGTGCGATTTGATTGTTATGAAAAAAAAAAAAAATTTATTAATCAAGAACCTATCACAAAATCAAAAAAGAGGAAGAAAAAAATGTGGTTATAATAGAATATCATAAATCAGGATCTATACTTATCCCAAAATTTGAAAAAAAGAATTGTATTACACGACTGACTTGTATCTTTTGAAGGCATAATTATCACTTTTTTATAAACACTATTTTTTTTACCTACACAAAAATGTAAAATATAGAAATTTTTGTTTTTCACGTATGCTAATTAGCACTTAACACTTTACCCTTCAAACAAGGAGTGATTATATAGAATTGTGTGCCCTGTTTTTATATCCTGCTGCAGTTTTATGATCCTTGGAGTGTTATCTTTAAAACCAAAACACCATTTATCCCATTCTTTAACATCAAAAATTCGAATTTTGACCAGCCTTTTGTACTACGTTGGATCACTGTGGACTGGGTACAACTTTTCAAAGCTCACATTAAATGAAAATCTCTCAATTTTACTTTTGAAAATCATAGATAAGGATAATATTTTTTTTAATCCTGCATTGTAAATTTCATGTTATTTTTATGAAAATCATACAGAATAAAAAATAGAGGTAATGTCCTTTATTTTGAGATCACTTACATGCAAAAACGAAACATGAAAAATATTATCCATGATTTTTAAAAGTAAAACTGAGAAAATTTCATTTGATATGAACTTTAAGAAGTTGTACCCTCTAAAACTAATAGTCGTTTAGCAAAATCCTTTTTAAATTTTGGATCAGAAGGTCCTTATAGTTATTATATTTCATTATACTAAATTAAACTAATCAAATATATGTATATTTTTCGATCGATTTTTAAGAAAAATACTAAAGGATTGTTTGCATTTTTTTTAATTTTAAGTCAAACATTTTTTGTCTAGAAATGTGATTTAAATCTTACAAATTCAGAAAATATATCCTTTTATAAATTGCAAAAGTAGTGTTTTTTAAAATTTATTTTTCTCCTTTTCAATCAAAGATAGTCCATAGACATTCAAATTTTTTTTTTTTTATAAAAACTTTTGATTGTTGTATTTTAATTACAATTCAAATTAACTTCTTAACAAGATCTAATTTTTTGAATTAAAGCAACATACATATATGTATGTGTGACTGTAACACATATTATATACCTACATAAATAAAAAAAAAGTGATCGTAAATATTTATTAAATAAAATAATAATAATAGTGAGATGTTTTGTTTTTTTTTCAGTCAATTACCAAGAAACAGTAGTTGTAGTATACAAATATGTTAGATATACTCTTGTACTTTTATATCATTTGTGTACTTATTATGTGTAATAAATTTTTTGTTTGTTTTTGTATTTTAAGGTCAACTCATATGTGCATATAGAAAATATACGTTATAGACTTTTTAATATCAAATAAATACATCTTTGATTTAAAACAAAAATTCATGTGATAATATAAACATAATTTGAAATGTTCACATTATTTATACATATTATATATAATATGTATGTACATAATGTGTATTATGACATTCAAATAAATATTGAATATTTTGCAATAATAATTTTAAATTTTATGAGTATGACCTGAAATTATCATTTATTATATTTTTCTATGAATAAAATTTATATTAAACATTTTATTTTTACATATGTATATATGACACGTTTCTTGTTACCATTTCGAATTATTTTATTAAAATATAATGAGAAAAAAAAAAACAACTTCTTCTAATAAATTTTCAATTTAGAGTAAAACTAAAAGAAAAACAAAAACAAACAAAAAAAAATGGTGAAAAAAAAAATTTAAGTACTATTTAAATAGAATTTTGTTTTTTTTTTTTTTTTTTTTTTTTTCGTCAAACAAAATGAAACATTCATTTTACCATAAATGGTTTTAGAATTTTTCAAAATATTAAATAGATATTTTGTTATTGAAGGAAAGAAAAAAAATACCTTGCATAAACGCAATTTGCAGTTAAAGTATACAAAATGACAAACATTATAACTTCTTATTATTTTATTTTTTATTTTTTTTGCAACATACAAAAGCATCATAAATCAGTCTTTTAAAAATTACGTGACAAAATATTTACTAACCAAAAAATCTATATTCAAAGAAGGCTAAAACACTAAAGGTAAGTTTAAAAAAAAAAAAAAAAAAAAAAAAAAAGCAAAAACAAAATACAAAAAATTATCGTCGTACCAATCAAAATATAACTTCGATTGTCAATTTACAGGGAGGTACTGAAATTCAGAATTCAGTGGTTTATAAAAGGACTTTGTCTAGAAATAGGATGTTGTCCAGTGGTGTAAATAATTCAAGATAAATTGATCAAGGATAGGTAGTGTAACAATCTTCAATTAAATTAATGCATCATTAAATTCAAATTTTATCTGTAACTATAAATGCAATAATTCGATAAGGAGTACACATAGCGGAGTAACTTGGTAACTATGATATGTAGCTAGTATGACACCTAATTTAGGCCACAAACATACACATGATTACAGTGAAAGTATACATTTTTTATGTTTTATGTGAAAGAAAGTTCATCTTTTAAAGGGGAATTCTTACAGCACCGTGTGAACCAGGTTCTACTTATATATACATTGACTACAGTTCTCTGGAACAATCTAAAGCCTTTAATTTTTTGTTTCTCAAATTTAAGACTTGCAACTGAGCAGTTCTACAAAGCATTCAATATGAACATTAAAATTCTGACTTTACACTGATTCCAGCATATTTTCACGTGTTAAATTTTTAAAAATCCTTTAAGTTTTCCTTATTCTTTTCTTTTTCATTTTTAAAAATTTCGCAATTTTCTATAGTAATTTTAATATTTCTATAAAAATTTAATGAATAATCCGTCATGTAGATCTATTGAACCTTCGCATTTCAAATTTTCTTCTTTAAATTTGGTTCATATTGGCAACAAAATTATTCAGTGGAAAAACAATGCCATATAAAGACTCAAAGTTGGACTAAAAAGAGTTTAAACATTTGAAAAACCCTGTACATAAAAAGTTTGTGTATAATATTGAATTTATAAAATTATATACGAATGTCACCAATATGTAAAATTAATAACTCATCTAACACTTGTTGCTATAAGATATTTTTATTAACCAAATGCATAATATATAAAATGTCATAATCAATTTGCCTATAGACCATACCAAAATATATTTGTCTTCTGTACATATCGCAAAATTGCATGTACGTGTATATATGTAACATTTTTGTTGTGCTGGCTGGTTAACTGATTAAAATTAAACGAATACAAACCACAAAATAAGTATATGTTTTTTTTTTTTTTTTTAAAGAAAATAATAATAAAGTAGCCAAAGTTTTTTTTTCTATTCTTTTTTTTTTTCATTTATATCGTAATAAAATTGTTCAATTTAAAAAAACAAAACAAGACACACAAAATATTTAAGAAGAAAAAAAAAAAAGTAGGAAAATTAGACTCATACGTGATTAAATAAAACAAAGAAGAAGAAAAGAAGAAAAAAAATAACACACCACTTAAAAAAAAAATATGCGGTATGTATCTGTTAAATGCTAAAAGCAACAAACAGTTCAACAGTTAAAAAACATTAAATCTCACACTAAACTTGGAAAAATATATGTACAAGAAAAAAAATTTAAAATAAAAAAAAAAAAATAAGAAAATGATACAAGAAACAATTTTACTAACGAAAAATTTCACATATTATTATTATTAAGAAATATATAGCCAGCTAGTTATACATTGCAATTTTGAAAATTCGTTATTCATCTATTTTTTTTTTTTCTTCTATAATAATCAAATTTAAAGCTATAATAATAAGTATAACCTAAAAGTTTGAAGAAAAAAACACACACATGACTAAAATACCACAGCAACAACAACAACAACAACAACAAAAGACGCAATGCAATCTCCTTATAACAAACAGCCCAGTACACGATTAACCCACATCTAAGGAACGTCCATAAATTAAAAATTTTTCCTCCGTCTTTTATTTATTTATTTTTTTTTCAAGTATTATTATTATTTTCCTTATTTTTAATGTTGTTGTTTTTTTTTTTTTTTTTTTGAATTTACCACAAAACTTTTAAATCTTTTAATTTCCGTCGTCTTCCTCATGGATCATGACTTGAAAACCTCCATGGATGTCGAATAATTTTTTTTTGTTAGATACAAAATGGGTATGTACATTGTACATACAATTTTATGTAAAATATAGTATACGTGTACTTTCAAAAAAAAAAAAAAAAAACTTAGTAGGTGTATATGTGTATGTATTTGTACTTTAAAGTGTTGCATTTTTAACCGCATTCTACTCTTTGTTTTCAAATACCATAGTCGTCATCATCGTCATCATCATCACAGTTTGTCGCACTATCTTCAATATCTTATTTTTTATTTATTTTTTTCTCCTGAAAATTTATAGAGCGAAATATGACGTAAAATTATAATTCATTGATCACTCTTTCTCTAAAAAAAAAAAAATAAAAAATAAAAAAATAAAAAAAATAAAAATCTTGAGCTTGTTTTTTATATGCTTGCTGTGCTGATCTCGACCAGCATCTGGCCAAACAGTTAAAAAGGAATTTTTCATGAGATTTACATCAGTCATCATCTATCTTTTTTTTTTTTTTAAAAAAATATGTATATATTACACTCTGTTGTATAAATATTTGCATAGAGATACAATGTTTCTAAACGAGTATCAGCAATTACTGATGTATCTATATACTACTACATACATACATACATATAAGTATATATATTTGGTGTATCTAATGTATAAAATATTTTAAATATACGGGAAATCTTTCAAATATTAGAGGTACTGCATGAAAATATTTTATGTGCAAAAAACAAAACGAAAAGAAAAAAAAATAACTACACAAAATTCCTGATTGATTTTTCACAGTTCTCTTTTTTTTTTCTTCGAAAAATAAAATCTTAGAAAACAAAAAATACAAAATAATTGAGGAACAAAAAACTTTTAAGTGAAAAATGAAAAATCATTGCATATTGCATATATTCGTAGTTCGTACTATATAATACGTATGTACCTTCACACGATTCATATGTGCAAGAGATTTTTTGTTTTTTAGTCGCATGCTGTAATGAAAAGTGAAAGGAAAAGCGCACTGGCACAGGTTCATGATACTCGACCGATTGACTGCAGTGCTGTAGTAGTGTAGTATATTATGAATTTTTTTTAAATATTTTTCATTTTTCCTGAAGAAAAAAAAAAAAAACAAAATCTATCTATTGATTATTATTATGTGAACATAATACATGTATGCTCAAGTTACTTGATGCACTTAAAAAAAAATAGAAGAAAAAAAAACAAAGATACTTTACAGAAGAGAAAAAGAGAATATATCAGTAAATTTTAGATATATGGTACTCCTGCTGCAACAACAACTGAAAAGTAAAAAAAAAAATAGTAATAAAAGAAGAAGAAAAAAAAGCTAAAAAAGTATCTTAAGTTTTCTCTATATTTATGAAAACTATGTAAAGATAACGCTTTAGGATAAAGTTTAAATGTGAAAATAATTTATTTGCACGCATGCATTAGGCATACTGCCCGAAAAGATGATATGGTTCGCTAAATTCAAAAACTATATACGAGTATTTTATTATTTTAGTTAAATTTTAAACTACTAACATGGTATCAATTGACCAATATAGTATTAGAGAATTTATATTATTTTATTTTATTTTTATTTTTTTTTTTCAAGGAATAAGAGAGATCTAATACTCGACCATCAAACAAAAAACAAAAAAAACAAACATATGAGTAGGTATGTAAGTATGTATTCACATTTTATTGCAAACTGCAATATAATTCCGTCCACCGAAAATGTCAAAATATGCTTTAAGCATATAAAGTGTTATAATATTCATTTTATGTATCTAATATATGACAGTATATGCATGTAAGCTTAGATTTCAAGCAAAAGAAAAACAAAATATAATATATTTTTCCTCTTTTATTATCTTTTCTTATTTTTTTATTTTTTATTTTTTTTTTTTTGGGTAGAAGGAAAATTTCTCAATAATTTTAAAATTCACATAATACTTAACTTATGTGATTTTTAACTGATTATTAAAAAAAAAAATGAATACATGAACTCTATGAAATTCATCAGCTATATAGAATTTGATTTAAAATATTTGATCTTGTAGGCATAAAATAGAAAAAAAAAAAAAACAAATTCAAAAAGACAACAACAACAACAAAAAAACAGAAGCAGAAGAAGAAAATCAGCAGGCATAAAAAGATACGATTATTGGTGAATATTATTATTATGAAAATCGATATCATATAGGCAATTAAAGGAGATAAAAAAAAATATAAAATTTAAACAGTTAATTTATTTAAATGTGTGTTTTCACTATTTCACAAGATTTTATATTTTTAATATTTCCCAGAAGAAAAAAACAAAAATAGACATTACGAATTGAGAAAAAAAAAAAAAAGAGAGATGACCATTAAGATAAAATGAATGAAAAATTATTCATAGAGAAGTAAAATTCCATGGAAATATTATGTATATTTTAAGATTGTTGTAAGGAAAGTAAATTTTATCGAAGATTATATGAATGAACAGAGAAAGTGAGTAAATAAAGTATGTACAAGGATTAAGATTTAATATTAAAAAAAGTTTAATATGTAAATTTCTTTTTCAATTTGAAATTAATCATGAATATATGATTTATATTTTTTCTATGATGATTTTTTGATATGAGAAAATAAAATTAAATTTAAAAATATTTTTTGAAATATCATCTTTTCCAAATGGTTTTCAAAACTGACTTTAATTGAAGTATTTTTTTTCTTTAACCCTAGGATTGCCTGATCGTATTACAAATGTATACATTCGACTTTGAGCCTTAATTTAAATATGATCCCTTCGAGCTAGGACCTTGAAACTTCACCAATTCCTCCGTTGGAAGGTCCTCACTATACACCCCAATTTTCAAAGTCCTAGCTAAAAATCGGTAGAACAAAATATCCTTTTTTATGCAAAAACACAAATTTACATTTTTTTACATGTTTTTTTTACGTATTGCGTCCTTTTCCTCAAAAACTATGATAGTGACAGGATAAGTGTAGAAGACAATTTTAAAGACGAACCTTCAAAAAATAACTGGGTCAAAAAATTACGGTTTTTGGTCTACGGGATGCTGAGATACATTTTTTTGGAAAAAAAATTTCAAAATTTCCATATAAAATGTATGGTATACATTTGTATACGCACGGCTAAAATTTTGACACTCTCGATCAGGCAATCCTAGGGTTAAATACGGTGATTATAAGGATCGTATTCATCATTGTGGTTTAAACTAAGATTAAATATAAAACGAGTTAACTGAATTTCGAAAATCCCTATTGACAATAGCAATTTAAATTATGTAATTTTTTTTTTTTTGTATAGCAACTCTAATATTTTTTTTTTTTCGAAATTTAATTTTAACGTTTCTAATTAACACGTATCACGTTGTAAATTTTTAAAACTGATGTGGAACTTTTGATCTCAATCAAGTAAAAGTGAAAATTTTCTGATAAATCCAAAGTAAGTAGGTAAATAAAAATCAGGGTATAAACAATACTTATATATGTAAATCAATTTCAATTAAATTTATACATGAAAAAAACTCAAGTTTAAGATAAATCACTTTGGTGAATACCACCCTAAGAATCCTTTTAATATCTTACAGAGAAACTACTATAGAAATTTTTCTGTGCTGACCATACAACCAAAGAATATACTTTTCCACTTTCCATTTTTAAAAATAATCCTTGGTTTTTATTTATTTTGTTATCCAGCGTACCTATAAAATTTTACACAGGACATTTTTTTGTTGTTGTAGAATTCTGTAGTAAAACCGTATTTTTTGAATCGAAGTTAATATGTTAATATGTATTATTCACTTTAAAAAAAGTTAAGAATATGTTCTGCTATATTAGAATTTTTTTTAGAAAATTTCTCAATTGTTTCGGTACAACTTTTTGATTTACAGCTACATAATATTCATTTTCTGATTTAATGACTTAAAATTTTTTTTTTTAACATTTTCTTACTGAATTAGATTTTCTTAACCATTTTGAAATTTTTTTCTAACATGACACTAGGAGGCTCCATGATTTTTTTGTTTTTTTGTTTTTTCAATTCACTCTACCAAATTTTTTACTGTAGCTATATATTTTCTGTTAACATATTCAATTAAATTATTTAGTACTTTAATTAATTATTATGATTTCACCCTAATTATTACTTTTCTCCCTCTCTATTTTCTTTTTATATTTTTTTTTAAATTACAATACAACAATAAATAAGAGTAAACTTCATTTGCAAATATATTTTTTCCATAAATTATCAATTTTTTGTTTTTTTGTTTTTTGTTTTTTCTATATTTACACACAATAAGATATATTAATTTATGTCTTATACAAATCAATTTTATTAGATTATTATTTCAGTGATAATAATAATAATAATAATAATAATAATAATAATAATAATGTTAATTACATATTATTATAAGCTATCAGTCTACAATGTAAATGTGATGGGACTAAGCTTTTTTTTTTTTTTGTATACATTTAATAAACTTGATGCTTTTTCCACAATTTTGATTTTAATTTTGTTTTTTTTTTTTTTTTTGTTTCAAATCAAAATGCAAAAAATTTCTAATTTAATAGGATGTTTTACAAACTTAACAATTTTTTTTTTCTTTTCTTTTTCTTCTTCTTCTATTTCTAATTTTTTCTTCAAATTGTTTTAAAATTTGAAAACAAAAGGAAAAATTTAGATTTTATAATTCAGTCAGTGCAACATTTTACAAATTTCAAAAATTACAATTGAATACATTTTTTGTATTTTTTTTTTTTTTTTTTTTGCTGGGAGAGTATCTTATAATATTTCTAAACATTTTTTTTTTTTGTCTAAGAAAAGGATTTAAATTTTTTTTTCATGTAGATTTTATAGTTTTTGTTTGTTTGTTTTTTTATTTCAAAGTTAAAATTACATATTTCAATTATTTTAAATATTACACAATAAAATTATTATCCTTTTTTTTCCATATTTTTTTCTTTAAATTTTTATTTTATTTTTTATTGTACATATTTTTTTTTTTTTTTTTGTTCACAAAAATTAAGTCTATTAAATTTTAAAGAACTGATAACTGATAAAATTATGTGGTTTTTCTTTTAGGTATTTTGAGTATATATTTATATTGCTTGTTTTTTATTTCATGTTTATATTATTCAGTAAAATTGGTAGAAATTTATAATTGAATAAATTTACATTGAATAAACCAAAATAAAATGTATATTATATACATTTTTGTTTTTAAAAATTATAATATTATTGTTTTAATGTCTTTTTTGTTTTTGTTTTTTCCTGTCTACAATAATTTTATTACGATTTTAATTCTGTTTTTATTTTTAAAGTGAAAAGGTTAAGATTAATAGAAGGAAAAAAAAGTATACAATTTGATTTTTTGTTTTATTTTTTTTTTTTTTTAGATAAAAAATTTTCTAATGTTGAATTAAAATGATATGCTAAATATATCGAAAATGAAAATTTAATTGACTTGTTCTGTTTTTTTTTTGCTTTCTTTTTTGATTTGCTATGTTCTAAAATAACTAGCTATTTGAAAAAGATATCTATCTGTTCATATAAATATATAGATAAACCTGAGAAATATAAATTTTTTTATTTTTTTTAATGTATCTTCAACTTTAATAGAATGAAAAACCTTAAGGGGAAAAAATAAGAGAAATATTATGAAAATGAAAAGTTGTCATGAATTTCGTTGTAAAAAAAACAAAAAAACAAATATTTCGAACTTTGAATTTGTGCAATGACTAAAATAATTTTTACTACATTAATCATTGAAATTCAACAAAAAGGAATTAATTTCAAAAAAAAAAAAAAAAAAAAAAAAAAAAAAAAAAAAAAAAAAAAAAAAAAATTTCGAAAATAAACATTTTGATTTTTTTTTTTTTGTGTTTTGTTTAATTTTGTTTGAAACCGATGTGTGAATAATATGTATTTGGAAAAGGATTTTAAAAATTTCAAAAAATACATTTTTTGTTTTTTATCAATATTGAAATTAAAGTTTTTATTTCAAATTTTACCCAATCCAAGCTGCTGAAAATATGAAGCTTTGTTGTTTTAAAAAATTACATTTTCATGATATAATATGTACATGTCCGTGTTACTAGAAGGAATACCGCAAATCTTATCCGTTAACTTGAAAATCGTGTATTTTAAGTGTCGTACAATTTGATGGAAATCTGTACTTTTTATTTTTCATACAAAAATAATGTATAAATTTCAATTAACAATCTTTTTCTTAAAAGTATAGTTTCAGACTACATGATTTTAGATAGGTATTTAAAAACGCGGTATTAAAAATCGATTGAAGACGGAAAATTTTAATGCTTCACAAAATTACAATATCATGAAAACGTACTCTAGAATTTACAAAATAATTGAAAAAAAAAAAATTTTTAAACTTAGATTATTTGGTTGTTTTTTACGTGAAATCAAAATGAAAAAAGCTTAAATTTGTGTGAAAAAGATTTATGAGATAAAAGCTATATAATTTTTTTTTTTTTTTTCTAATAAAACCAATGTTTTTTTTCTTCTTCTTCTTTTCTTATATTTTGAATAGTCTTTGAATAATATAATAATTTTTTTTTTTTTCATATTTACTTTTATTGTTGTTTTTTTTTTCAAATATTTGTAATACTAAATGTAATCATTCTACATATCTTAAAATTATTATACTAATTCTAAATTAATAATCACATTTTTTATTTCCTTAATTTCAATTTTTAAAATTTCCCTCTCTTTTTTATTGTTTTTTTATTTTTTTTTTTTTAAATAAATTCTAAATTATATAAGAATAAAATAATTAAATCATTAATTTAAATTTTATTCTACATAAATTAAAATAATTGAGAATATATTGAGTGAAAATATGAAAATTACTTTAAAAAAAAAAAAAGAAATCTTTACAAGGACAAAAAAATCTACAAATAATTTCACTTGTTTCTGTAAATTATAATAAAATGTAATTAGATTTTTTTTTTTTTCACCTGACCAATCTGAGAGAATAAATTCTGATTATAAACATACTAAAAAGTTAATACATATTATTTTTATTATTTAATCAGAAAATAATCTCATTTTAAGACAAAAAAAAAAAAAAAATACTGAAGCTATGTATATGTATAATAAATTTTTAACTTAGAATAAATTAAATCTAGAAACAAAATAACTGAAAAATAAAAAAAAAAAGAAAAGAAATTGAAAATATTAAAAAATAAATTTTTTTTTTTCTTGTTTCATAATCAAATTTTGTTTTGTTTTTTTTTTTATTAATTTAAAAAATAATAATAATATAAAATGTACTTGTTTTTTTTTTTTTAATATTTTTTTCATCAATTTCTTTTGATATTTAATATCAAAACAAAATACTTCATTCTTTTATACTCTTAATTTTCCATTCTCTTGTAAATTTCCATTTTGTAATGGAATTCCAGTTGTATTATTCATTTCAACAATAACTGAATCAGGTAACGAACTTTTTCTATCGATATCACTTTGACCATCCAATAAAATATGTCCATTAGGCGTTGTTATTGGTAATTCCTAATTTGAAATATTTAAAGTTTTTTTTTTTTATTTATAAAAGAAACAATTAAAAAATTTTGATTTTGTGTCAAATAATTTTAATACGTGTCAAGGATCTACCAGAAAAATCTTATCTTACGACAGTAAAAACCGCCTAGATTTATGCAATACTTGTCCTGTGTTAATTCTCATTTAAAAAAAAAATTACTTCACTTACTTGATATAAAACTGCAGCATCTAATGCCATTAATTCTTTTTTTGATAATTCTTCAACAATAGCAGCTGCATAACAATCACCCAACATATTATTTGTGGTCCGAATACGATCTCTGTACAATGACAAATAACAAAATTTACATAAACTTTTCAAATTTTTTGAACATTATTTTGAAACTTACACAAACCAATCGATTGCAAATAGTAAAGTAACATCCTGTACAGGAGCATCAATTGCTGATAGAACGACAAGTAAAAGAACAAGAGCTGCACTTGGTACACTTGCTGAACTCATTGATGCTGCTGTCGATGTTAATAGAACCGTAACAAGATCACCAAATTCAAGTTTCATTCCACTCATCTGTGCAATAAAAATTGATGCAACAGCTATAAAAAGTGCAGTACCATCCATATTAATATTGCAACCGATTGGTAATACAAAACGTGTTATCCTCTGATCCACTCTTAATTTTTCATTCATGCAACGGAATGTAATTGGTAAAGCCGCAGCACTTCATTTTTTTCAGTTTTTTGAAAGAACATGCCGTCACGAAAAAAATTTGTAGAAAAATTACATTTTCATAACGAGTATGGTTGTTGTTGATGTTGTTGGTGTTGTAGTTGTTGAAGATATCAGTTGTTATGGAAAACACATAAAAAACAAATATTTTTGCAAAATTATCAAACAATAAAAAATATCTTACGTTGACGCTGTTGCAAATGCCGTTAACATAGCATGGATAAGTCCACAGTAGAATTTAAATGGATTACGTCTCAGTACACAGAAGTATATTAACTGCATTACAATAAATTGATAAATGAATACTCCCAATGCTACAGTAAGTATAAACCACATTAGTTGAGACATAACCAAATTTAAATCATTAACACCCAATATTTTTCCAGCTATAACGGAACTTATACCAAATGGTGTTAGCCACATAACACATGTGACCATTTTCATCACAACCTCAAACACAGCCGAAAAAAAATCTATCACAACTTGTCCTTTATGACCGATTGTACCCAAAAATGTACCAAATACAAGACAAAAGAATACAATACCCAATGTATTCGTACCAGTACGATATTGAACGACACGTATTAATTCTGTTTCAGTTTGTTGTTCATCATCATTAGCACCGCCATTAATTCCACCACCACTACCACCGTTTGCAATTGCTGTATCATTTATGGTTTCATTGAAATTTTGTAAAATTGTCGGTTTTGGTACATAAACAGTGTGCGCTTGCTGGAATGCTGCTTGGAATAAATTGTCTGGGAATACGTTCCTAAAAAAAGGAAGAAAATAAAGTACGAAAATTATTATTATTATTTTCAAGAATTTAATCACGCGTGAGTGTAATAAATATGAAAATAAAAATTTAATCACTTTATTTTTTTGGCAAAATTTCAAAATATTTCATCGATGAACGCCTAACATTCGAAAGAAAAACATACACAACAAGTGACATCATAAATCATAATGTAATAATAATGAAAATTATGAATTTTTGTCACATAATTAATAAATTCTAATTAAGCATAAAATAAAACGATCTGTTTTTAGATTTGAAAATTTTATAAATAGATTTTAATTTATTGGTTTATTTATCATTTTTATACTATGGATTGTACATCATCATTTGTTAATTTTATAAAATTGGCGCCAAACAGAAACAAACAAGCGAAATCTTGACAATATATCATCGAAATGTTATAAAATAATCATGAAAAAATATATAGTGTGTTTAAGCACTAAAAAATATTGAGCAAAATATTTTAAATTCTGGATCAAAAAGGAATACAAGATAAACAAGACAAAAAAAATAAATAAGAAGAAAAATTAATTATCTAATAAATTAACCGAAAGAAATGGTAATAAATTTTAATTTTCATTAAATTATGTAAAAAAATAACAAAAATAAACAACATTGCTGTTTTTTCACTTCAACAGATTTCCGTTAAACATTATTTTCGTAATTTTAAATTAATTTAGTTTTAAATTGAAACTTGTTCCACACATTTTCCACCAATATTTTATCATAGACTCAAAATCCATATTATAATTTTGTGCATAAATTTCAGAAAAATGGTTTTCATCTTAGATTTCGAATTAACGAGTTCCACATTTTCTTTTGTTCACACAAAAATATTGGGAAATTTTGTTTTTTTCTATCACAAGAATAAATGCAATTTTACAATGCATCGGAATTAACTGAATTAAATAAATAAAAAATAAAGAATAAAAAAATTTTGTTACTTTGTACAATTAATTAAATAAGTTTTCTTAAATTCTCATTATTGTGTTAATAATTTTTATAATGTTAAAAAACAAAATGTATGTATGTAGTTTCTTTTTAACATGATTTTATTTGTTGGCGTCAAGTTAGACATGATCTATCTTACAAAATTGATTTTGGCAAATTATCAAATTTTTTAAATTCCAAAAATCCTTTTAAATAATCAAAACTAAACAATTAATGGGTTTTAGTGTATATTGAAAATTGTATAAAACGTAAATTAGCTATACCGAAATCACATCTTTTGTTTCGCAAAACAGAAAATTTGGCACTAAGAAATTCTAAAAAAAAAAAAACATTTTAATTATGCTTTTATCACCGAATAATTGGTTTTTTTTTTTTTTCAATGAAATCTTAATTTTTTATGAACAGTAATGCATAAAAATTGATTTCTTAAAAAACAATGGAAAATTCGATCGAAAAACAAAAATGAAATATTCTGGATTTTTAAGAAAAGTAATTCATACTTTTTTCATTTTTCCACAAGACAAAAAAAACAAAAGAAAAATTTCCAATTTTCAAAAATATTTTAATTGAAAAAAAAAACAATCCTCTAAATTTTCAAAATGATTTAAATAAAACAAAAAAAAAAAAACAAAAATTAAACTTACCTTCCTAAATCCAATAAACTATCCAATAAATTAGCAGCACGATTATCTGCTGAACGATCTAATGTATTATGTAAACCAGGATCACCAGGATGTATTAATAATACTAAACAAATACCCAATATTGCATTGAAAAATGATGTTGCAGCAAAATAAATAAGTGTACGTAATGCTATTTTTCCATTCATACGTGCATTTAAACTAGCTGAACCAGCTATTAAACTTGATATTACCAATGGTAATATCATTAATTTTAATACACGCATAAATAATTCACCAGGATATGCAATTAACATTATTGAATCATCACTTAATTTTAACGGTCGTAAACTGAAACCTAAAAATAAAAAAAATAAAAAATTAAAAATGGAAAAAAAAAAATTATTTACATTGGAATATTTTTAATTTTTCAAGTGGAAAACTACTTGACATTCAAACTTTGTTAACTTTTAAAAAAAAAAAAAAATTACACAAAAAAAAAATAATAAAAATAAAATCAATTAATTAACAAAATAAAAAAAATTACAAATCATGACCTTTTAACCCTTAAAACAAAATTTCATCATTTTTGTTTTGTTTTGGTTTTTTTTTTTTTCATATTTACAAAATTTCCAATCCAAAAATAAATAAAATCATTAATTTTTGTTCATGAAAACAAAAGCAAAAAAAAAAAAATAAAAATAAAATAAAATAAATAAGAAACAAAATATTTATCATGTTATCACGAAATAGTATTGAATAATAATTTTTATTTATTTTTGGTTTTCTTTTAGTTATATGTCTTTTTTTTTTTTTATTCATATATTTTTGTTATCCTTAAATTATTTTCGATTCGTTTATTTTTTAGATTATTATTAAAAACTTGTCATATAGATTACATTAATCACGCAATAAATACTTGACAAAAACAAAAAAAAAATAAAAAAAACAAAAAACAAAAACAATATAATAAATGTTTTTTTTTTATATACATACATATATAGGTATTTATAATTTTGTCAATATATGATACGTAAATATACATGAGCATATTATGTCCTTTTTATTATATAGATCAGGATATTATATGTTAAATTCAACATAAATAACATTAAAAAGTTTATTCAAATAAATAAAACAGTCTAACAAAAATGAAATTCGAAATATACATAATATATTTACACGTGTGTGTTGGTATAGGTGAAATTGTTATCTTTGGAAAAAGTAATCATGTAAAAAAAAAACATTTCTTCTTTCTTTCTCATTAATTTCTTCTTTTTTTTTTTTCTATTTTTAGTTCTCTTTTGTAATTTGAATATTTCAATTTTTATCGCATTAAAATTATACTTTTTTTTTCTTTGCAAACGAAGCATTTTCTTTTCTCTTCCTCAACAAAACTACAAAGGGTGTCTTTCAAGTTCACAGAATTGCAGTCTAGCTTGAAAATATAAGTTTTGACAGACTTTTTGCTTGGCATGTGTTTGAAGGTAAATATTATCTTAGTTCTAATTTTATAACCATGTAAGACTTTGGTAAATCACAATTTTTTTTTTCTTTTATTATAGGCACAGCGCTGACGCAAATCGATTAAAAAGTGGATATGATAAGGATAATGGGAAGAAAGTAAAATTAATTTGTTTCTATGGAAAGAAGGTGTTAATACATCTGAAATTGTTCATCTTTTTCAAGAAGTATTCAGAGAATTTTCACCTAGCAACTATGACATTTTTTTAAAAAAATCAAATACCTCTGTGCTGCTTGCTACATATTTAAGGATTTCAGTAATATAAAAGAGACTTAAAAAGAATTTAATTTAGATACATATATATTTTACACTTTATAGCCCTGTCGTCATCGTTTTGTTTAAAAACAAATATCTACCTTCTAAATTTTTTCACCCTCATGAAAAATGAATCCATTATTCCTAGAAAATCTCGACTTTTCCTGGAAAATTTACAAGAATTTCTGTAAAAAACTGAATCTACCATATAAAATAAAGAACTGCCAGGAATATCAAAGGATTTTATTTTTTACCAAATTGAATACACACTTCAAAAAAAATATGATTTTTTCCAAATCAAATTAGGGTAAAAATAAATGAAGTGTTTCAAAAAGTGCATGTAATTAAAAAGGGAGTATACTAAAAAAAAAAACTACGATGTCCTGTAAAAAAAAAATTAAAGAGTAAATTAAGGTAAAAAAAAAATAAATAAAAATTTTTTAACACAATTCCCTCAACTTTAGAAACACCCCTTACGTAAAATATATGTATATGCAGAGAGGTATAGAAAATTTATTGTTACTTTTGTTTTCTTTGTTTTTTATTTATTAATATTTTTTTTTTTTGCATGCAACAGTGAAAACATGAAAATTCATTGAAAAAGGAAATACTTATTTTCAAAACTTTTTTTTTTTTTATGATAAAAGTAATAAATTTTAAATTTATTGAAAGGATTTTATTTTTTTTTTTATTGATTTTACTTTTTCATAGGAACTTTTTCAAAAAAAAAAAAAGCATTTTTTATTTTCTGTAATATTTCAATTTGAATTACTACAAAAGTTTCAAATAAATCTATATTTCTTCCTTTTTAATTTTCTTACATTTTTTTTTTTTTCAACAGTACCTACAAAAAAGAAACAACCCAAAATCAATACAATTATTGATTGATAACGTTTTTCTGTTATAAAATTATTATAATAAGTGTTTGAAAACATAATCCTCTCAGTCATTATTAGATTTTTCTTTTCTTTGCATAATGAGATTTTTCCGTATTTTTTTTTTTTTTAAATCAATTTTAAAAATACTCTTTTAACTTTTTGAAGCATTTGTAGGGCTTTTTAAATATGAAAAACATAAAATAAAGAAATATTCTTATAAAATTGCAATTTGAAAAGAATTTGAAGTTGCTTTTTTTCTCCTTTTTAACATTATAGTATCAGTAAAATCTTGTTTACAAACTTAATTTTTTTTATGAAAATTTAAAAAAAAAAAAAAAACATTGTTGCTTTGCAGACAACAAGTTGAGTATTTTAATAATGTAATAAGATATTTGAACACATTTCATGCAATTTTCTTTAGAAAAAATTTAAAAAAAAATTATCTTGTTATTGAAAATTTTCAAAAGAAGATGAAAACAGAATTTTTTTTATGTATGTATATAGAACTCATACCTTTTTTGAATGTTACATGAATTTTTTTTTTTTTTTTCGAATCAAAGGCACGTGTTACAAAAACTTTTTATTAAGGTATTCTAAAGAAAAATAATAATGAAAAGATACTTATTTCTGATTTCATTTTAACTTTGACACATTATAGAAGTTAATCGACATATGACATGTGCAATATGTATTTAAACTGAAAAATTTGAAAATACATAGAAAATTTGACAGAAAACAAAAATTAAACTTAGAGCCAAATTCATGCACGTGTAGCTAAACGCGAATTGAAACTATAGCGAATATAACAAAATTTACGATAATTAAAAACAGATTTTTCCAATTTAAATTGCATGTTAGCCATGTCTGTTAATTGAGTATACTTGTTTGAATTTATATTGAGACAAATAGTACTTTAAATTACATATATGTTGAGTTTCTACCATCTTGAAAATGACCTCATCTGGTCAGAAATTGCGATTTGGCTAATTTGTAACTAATAAAAAAATTCAAGGATGTAAAAATTATGATTTACTTTCTACTTGTATCGAAGATACACCTCTTAATCATTAATAAGCGGTTTATATACAAAAATGATGAACTCTTTTTTTTTAAAAAAAATTTGCTGATAATTACAATTTTTTTTTTTGCTGCTTACATTTTTATCAATTTTTTTGAAATTTTATTCTGTGAAGTAAATTGATTTGCCAAATGAGCGACTTAAATGTTAAAATTGAATTTGATTTTGGATTTGTCATGAAAATAACCTATAAAAATCGAGCTGATTAACCGAAATTTATAACTCTGTCATGTGTCAAAAATTTTATAAGCAGCAAAAAAAAATAATCATAAATTTTTCTTTATCTTACAACTAACTACCATGCCCAATTTTAAATTTAATGCTTATTAATTTTTAATTTATTTTTTTTATCAAGTTAATATTTAATCACAAAAACTTATTTGAAAAATAATAATAATAAAAAAAAAATAAATAAATTACTTACCAGCTGTAACACCAATAAGTACACCAGATAATGTAACCAATAACATTGAATTTTCATGTAACCATTTTTTCAATCCGGTCGGTTCAATTGGTGCATCACTACGTTCAGTTGTTTTTGATGGTAATCCACTACCATTTAATGTAGTACCATTTGGTGGACCCATTTTTGCAAATAGATAATCTGAAAACTTTTCAGATTTTTCCATCGTTTGTTACAAAACAAACTAAATAATTTTTTATATATTTCTTTTTTTTTTTTAATTCTTTTTTCTTACTTCTCCTTTTTTTTATTTATTTTATTTTATTTTTAATTTCAATTTATTGCAAATTAACAAAAAAATAACAATTTTTTTCTTGTTTAAATTGAGTTACGCAGGTATGCAAATCATAAATTCATTTAATTGGTAGGTGTATTCAAAAAAAAACAAAGAAAAATATCTTTGCTTCCTTTTCTTTCTCTCTTTTTTTTTTTAATTTTTTTTTTTATGGCTTTTTAGTTCAATTACAAAGAACTCAAAAAATAATATTGCTCTTTTGCTCTTTTACAGTAAAAAAAAAATATATATATATTTGCATTGAATAAAAATTAATTATTTAAAATATTAAAGTCTCCATTTTCGTATTATTTATTTTTTTTAAGTACTTCAAACAAAAAAGAAATACCTAATTAGTCGTCGGAAATTAAAGAATTTCGTTTGAGAATTTAAAACAAAACGTTGAAAATCGAAGAATAAAAAGGCTCAAAAAAAAAACAAAATTAATTAAAAATTTGAAAATTAAATAACTTTAATTACTTTAGTTTAATTTATGATAAAGAAACATTTTATTTTCCAAGAAAAAAAAATTTATTTGATGTTTAACAAGAAATTTTATAAGCTCTCTCTCTTTTTTTTCTTTTTTGGTTTTTGATGTTAAAAAAAAAAACAAAAATTTACAAATATTTCACGTGATCGTATAATTTAATTATGATGTTATATTCTTTTTTTCTTTTTTTTTTGTTAATTACGTTACAATGAACGTATTATAAATTAAGGGTTACCGATGTGGTGTTGTTTTCTTGGGCAATAAGCCCACTTCACTTTTTGTAGATTCGTTTTTAACGTCTACGTTAAAAGTTTTCTTAATTAATGGCTCCGTTGTTGTAATTTTTTTATAAATTTCTAAAAAAATGAATTTATTATTATTTTTTTTTTTTTAACTTAATTAAAAATTAAGTTTTTTTTGTTTTTGAAGTGAAGAACTTTTGAAAAAGGGATTTTAATATGAAGAGAAAAAATTTGCGTTTTCCTTTTATGATTTTTTTTATATTTTTTTTTATTTTATTGAAATAAATTCAATTTTAGTATCCTTTAAAAATTATGATTTTTTTTTTTTTTGCTTTCCTGTTTTAAATTTTCAGTCTTTAATTGTAAAACAGTTTTTATGATTTTTAATTTGATTTATTTGGATTATTTTTTATTTTTCATTTTATTTTATTTGCTTTTTTTTTTTTCTTTAATTGAAAATTGGCAGCTTTATTTTATATGTCCTGTTTCATAATATATATTTTTATATCTTTTATTATTTTCAAAGTTTGATAAAAAAGAAAAAAAAATTAAGGTGGGTCTCAAATGCTGTTTTCGGTTATTTTAATTTTTTTATAATTTCAAGTAAGAAAATTGTTTTTTTTTTTTTTATGTAACACTTTTTTTTCCGTTCACGGAAAAAATCAATAATTGTATGTGTCTGATGTGTGTCACTTTTTATTCAAATTTATTTTTTTATTGTATCGATTAATAGATAATTATTTAAAAATTTTTATCCTTAAAAAATCACTTTCTGTCCAATGAATTATTTTACGTTTTTAATTTCACTTTCTTTTAAATGCAAGAAAAACATTTTTTATAGTATTAAAATTTCCTAAAAGAACCACATTTTTTCTATTTTTATCTTTTTTTTTCGGATAAAAAAAAAAAGACAAAAGAAAACAACAAAAAAACTTCCCTTTCTAGCTAACTAAATAGATGTTCCCGTATATCGCACAATCAATATAATAAAGAAAAATAAAATATGAAAAACAATCCTTTCACGACAAAATCACTCCTGCAATTGAAAGCTTTTGGGTTTGTGTTAAAGCTTATATTATTGTGGAAAATTTGGAGTAAATAAAAGAAAGTATAGTGTGTACAGCATGAATATTCTGACGAATACTATAAGTTCTTATGAAAGTATAATGTACAAAAAAAATTAAAAATAACAAAACAAAATATTTAAAAATCATTTAACACATAACTTAATAAGATAAATCGATCACAAGAACGACATAAGAAATTAATAATAATTAAACTTTATGGATTCATATTGAACAATATTTTTATTTTACATAAATTCAAAACAAAATTTAAAAAAAAAACACACACACACACGCACAAAAGATATTAAAGACATTTATTAATTGGCTTTATATTATCTACTTTTGAAAAAAAAAAAATGTAATAATAATAAACTTTACGTGAAAAGAAAAGAGATATTGATTGATTTTTCTAAGAAAATTAAATATTTTTCTTCAAGAAAAAAAAAAGTACAAAACAAATTACGAAATCAATTGTTGTAAAACAATCACGTTTTTCTGAATTTTGTGATCGAAAAAAAAAAAGAAAACTCTTATAAGAAAGAGCATAATGAAATTCTACAAAAAATTTCGTTAGATTAATAAAATCTATGAAATTTTTATTCAAAAAAACAAAGTCTTATGGTAACTCTAAAAGCATAATTTTCCAAGAAAAAGGAAGATTCTTTCCAAAACTTAATACATGAATACTTTAAACTATTTTAAGCCACATTTTAACAAAACTTAAAAGAATTAAGATAAACTAAGATCGGTTTAAATTTGACTGAATAAATAATAAAATTCTAAGACATTTTTAAGTCGAAATTTGATTTAGAATTAGATTAATTTCACCAAGTGTTTTTGTATAAAACACTTTTTTGACTTTGAAGCCAAGGACAAAAATAAAATTTGACAAAATGTTAATTGCTTAAATTTTTTTTTCAGAAGAAGAGAGCAGTTTTTATTTTTATTTTAAGAAAAAAAAAAAACACACAAATTACTAACACCCTATACATATGAAATTTTTTGTTACTAAGTACTAAAAAAAAAGTCTTTGGAAAATTTTAAAAGCTTTTACTTGGAAAATTTTTCATTGAATATTGTATTTGTGCATTGCTTTTGTCGTCAATTCACATTTTCGCTAAGTTTTTTTTTGTTTTTTTTTGTTTAAGAAATAATTATCATAAAATACATGAAAATTTCATTAGATGAAAATCAATGTGCATTTACAATTTTAAAAATGTTTCTTTTTTCTTACAAATCAAATCCTTCATGAATTGTACAGGAAAAAAAAGCAAATTTAGAAAAAAAAAAAAATAATAATTCGACAAAGCGTTGTAACTTACAAATTAAGTCAACCATTCACTTTTACATAATCCTTGTTTTTTTTTTTTTCCAATATTCTAAAAAATTAAATAAAGCCCTATGAAATATTATGATTGATAGTTTCTGATTGAAGCCATTTTTCAACTATTTTCAATGTCAAGTAGGAAAAATAATAAAAAAAAAAAAAACAAAACAAAACATAAAAAATTGATTTTATGATTTATTTGTTGATTGTTTTTGTTCTTGTTTTCGTGTTTTGTTTTCATTTTTTTTTCGATTTGATTAAATAATTTTGTAATTATTCAATTTATCTAACTGAAGTATGAGAATGTTTATACATTTAATTTGATTCAATTCTTAGAAAAGGATAAGAAAATCAAATAGAAATTAAAATACGATTTAAAAAAAAAAAACAAGCAAAAGAAGAAAAAAAAACTACTATTGATAATTATCAATAGCACAAAATTATTAGTTCTGTTGCTGACGCTATAATACTTTCATGTTCATTACAGGTGAATTATTTTCTCTAATGAATAAACTAGAAATGCTAGAACTGTAGACTGTATCTATTTTTCATCAAACAGAAGAATAAAATAAAACAAAATAAAAATTAGGAGTAAAAAAAAAAATTCAGTTAGTAACGATATTTAAAAATAAATCAATCAAAGAAAATGGGTGGTGGTGATATGGGTTGGATGGTATTCGATTTTTTGAAAAATTATAATGTATTTCTTATAAAATTTTAATTAATGATTTTAATTCAATTTTTCAATGAAAATTTATTCAAGGTTAATTAGAATGTGTTAGATGTTTTTTAAAAGTTTTTAATAAATTATCTAGTTAAAGGATTAGGAAAATTTTTGTTGTTATACTATAGTTTCCTACTCTTTTATTTATTTATTTTTTTTATTTTTTTATTTTCGAAACTGGAAAATTTAGAAATGTTTTTATTTGAAAATTTGAACGCAAAAAAAAGTTATATTTTGTGAATAAGAACTCTTTACAACCAAGATAAATTTTAAATTTTAATAATTTTTGAGGAATTTTGAGGGGGTGAGAGAGAATTTTTTAACTTAGTTCTGAAAGTTTTTGTAAAATAATTTGTGAAGTATGGAGTCTTGCATTATCATGAAGGAGCGTAGTTTCAAATCGATTACATGGTGCATAAAGTGAAGGTCATCATAATTTTTATAGAAAAATGCCTCTACAAGGAAAAATAAAATTCAAAATAAATTTCAAATTTTTACTGAATGCGGAATATAACAAACTTCCAAAAAATATGAAGCAATCTCATATCAAGAAACATCTATGTACATAACCTAACCTAACCTAACCTTTAAAAAAAGATAGGTTCCTTCGTAGAAAAGCACCTATCTACGATTTACCACAATTTACTGCAATGTTGGTAAATGTAAAAGTAAAAGGTTAAGGAGCAATAAATCATAATTAAAACTGACACACAAAATTAAATTATTTAATTTACAAGTCACAAAAAAAAAAAAAAATTGAATTAAATTAAATTAAATCAAATTTTAAACACGCAATATATTGGTAAATATTTACCAATCACATTTACATAAAATATAATCATACTCTTAGTTACCTTTTGCTCCTTGGTACTATATACCATTGAATTATCTTTAATATTGACGTAAGTACAATAATTTATAATTCATAAGAATAATGATTTTATTACAACAACAAAAAAAGTAATTCAATTCTATTGAAAAAAAAAAATTTAATTATAAATTTGCACGCAATCACTAGACAAAATCAATATCTAATAATATATATGTTACATACTCGTATACTCATACAACATGAAACTTATAAAATATACTTTATTTTAGATACATTTAGTTATAAATTAAAAGGAATTATTAATCGATTTAAATTATGTACAAAAAATATAGAAAATTCGAATTTTTCAAAATCTTAAAAAAAAAAAATAAAAAATCTTCAATCAAATTCTTACGAAATTTTTCTTTTTGATGTAAGAAAACATTATTACGAAAAATCAAACAGAACATTAAAATTATGAAAATTTTATACAAAAGTCATTGTACAACCTTGATAATGACTTCAATTTTGTATATTATGAAATTTTATTATGTACATATTATTTGTAGAATTTAGAAAATATAGAGAGAGAAAAAAAAACAATAACAAAAACAAAACAATTTTATTTGTATAGAAAAATTAATACGAGTGAATATGTGGATCGAATTTTATATGAAAAATTTATGTGAAAGATAAATACTAAAAAATCGACAAAAAAAAAAAAACACAACAATATTGAAAATTTAGAATAACAATTAATAACGTGCTCTTCTTTCTTTCTTTTTCTTTTTTTTTTTGTTCATAAAATAACATTCATGTCATGACATTGTCAATTAAGAGATCATCAATGAAAAATCTTTCTATTGTTTAATTTTTGTTTTTTTGTTTTTTTTTTTTCTAAATTAATTGATAAATTATTGAATTGTGACATGATTTGAAAAATTCAACGTGATTTAATAAATAAATAATGAATGAAAAATTGTAATAAATGTTGAAAGAATATATAATATCAGACATAACATACATTATTTATCACATGTGTTTAACATATGTGTGTACACTTTCTTTTCACAACTTTTCAATTGATTTTAATTGATTAGGCTCCAAGAGATTTAAAATATATTTTTATAAATAGAATAAAATTATTATTTTTTAAATGTTACAAATTATATTTTTTGTAGTATTTAAGTTTGATTTTGAAAAATCATTTTTTTTAATTGGAAAATAAGTTTTTGAAAGAAAAAAAAAAAGTACTTACAGAGTAAAGTGATTCGTTTTTATTTTAAGAATTATTAAAATGAGTTTTTTTAAAATAAACTTATAGGAATATCCACAAAAACTGGCCTCATGAAGAAATTTTATCAGTATTAAAGAATGAAATATTCCACTTTACAGGAAGCGAAAAAAGATTTTCAATCATTATTATGTAGTCCCTAAGTTTCATCTAATTTAATCAAATACCTTTCTCATATACTTTTTTCATAAAAATCTTTGGTCCAGTTTTTTTTTTTTTGGAGCTTTCTTAAACTTAAAATGTCAATTTAACTTAAGTTAAAAAATTTGCAGGACTTGGTTTCTCTTAAACCAAAAATCATTACTTTTTTAAGTTTTTGACATAAATTTTGACGTAAATTTAAAACTTTGTGCATACTTTTTGTGTCTTTTCTTGGAACTAATGTTTCAATTTTCAACTGAAGCCTAAAAAAATGTTCTACTTATTAATCACATCGTGTTTTTTTTTAATTTTGGAAATATAAACCTATCAGACGAAAAAATTTAATAATGTAATATTTTTTAGGCATGATGCATAGGAAAATTCGGAAAATTACCTACTATATAACCAAAAACGAAATTAACGAAAAAGCAATTAAAACTGCCCATTAAAAATTACAACAAAAGCTTCCAAAAACAAAGAAAAAATCTTTCAAAAATAGAAATAAAATTTATTAACAACAAAAAAGGGCTGACACAAATTTCCGTGATCTTAAATCGATCTTCAAAATCACGCTACTGCGAAAACAGAGCCAAAATTTCTAACGTCACGAAAATTTATTCAACAAAAAAAAAAAACCACTCACATGCTTAAAGATATTTTTTTTTAAAAGGAAAATTTTAATTGTTACTTAATTTTTGTGTGAACCTTGAAATATGAAATTTGTCATTTTAACTGAAATGTGTTTTTTTTTTCTGAAGTCCAATTTTTTAAAGAGTGATCGAAAGATATAACGAAAAAAAAATTTTTTTTTTTTCATAAAAAACACAAGAAAAAATTGTTATTTTTTTGTTTCTGAAATAAAATAAATATTTTTTTTCACTGACACATTTTTTTCTAATTGCTAAATAACTTACCAACTTCAAAGTGATATATTGTTGTTTTTCGGTACTTCCACCCTTCAAAATGAAATTTATTTATTAAAAAATAAATTCTTCGAAGTGGCTATTACGAAATTTAAAATGAAACTCGTTCAATTTAGTTTTAAAATTTTTAGGGCACGCAGTAGATGTAAAAAATTATTTATTAATATTTTTTACTTTTTTTTTTTTTTCTAAATTTAAGTTTTATTTTTAGAATTTCGGTAAATTAGAAATTTTTTTTTTTCAAACAAAAAATAAAGGGAAAAAAAATTTATTTTTTTTTATTAAATTTTTGGATCACGTTGTATTTGAATTTTTTTTTTTTTCAAATTTATTTTTAATTAAACACTAGAAATGTTTACAAAGTTTAAAAATTAAAAATTCTTTTAACATTTTATGACTTAATTGCATTAAATATCTAACGATTTGTTTTAAAGTACCCGTTTTAACAAAAACCAACAAAAAACTTTCAACGATTTTTAAAATCTTCAAAAATTCACTAGCACTTTTCTCACTTCACTATATTTTTTTTTAATTTTCAAATAATTTACACGATCTTTTAAGTTCTTCAAAAAAATCTCAATTAAGTAAATGTTTTTCCTTTTTTCAATTTTCTATTTAGATCTTGTTCAGTTCCACAATTATTCTGTAAAATCTTCGAAATATTAACTACTAAATTTCCATCTATTTTTTTTCTCTTTTTTTCTTTTTTTATGTCTCAGATAAAAATTAAAAAAGAAAAATTAAAAGGCAATCGTTTTCAATTTAAAAAAAAAAAACAAAAAAAGTACACTTTGTATTTTTTTTTAAATTCTTTTCAAAAATGTTGTTTTAGAAAAAAAAAAAAGAACCGCATTCAAAAACAAGCTAAATTGAACTGCGAAAATATTTTTGTTTTGTTTCAAAAATCTAACGATTTACGAAGAATGAAATTTAAAAAAAAAAAAATAAATAAAAAATAAAGAAGAAAAAAAATATAGAGAAAGTAGAAAATAAATATAAACAGAAAAATTTTTTAACAGGAAAATAAAAAAAATTAATAAAATTATTTTAAAACGACCGTACAACAATAAAAACAATTTTAAAAAAAAAAAACAAAAACAAAAAAAAGTAGTAATAAATTAGATAAAAATAATATCGAAAAAAATAACAGTCTAAAAAGATTTATAAGATTACATATACAAATAATTTTCTATTATTATTATTATTTATTTTTAGTTATTTTCTATTTTATGTGAATTTTTCTTCTATTTTCTATTTATTTTTTTTTTTCATATTATATTTGTAAAGACAAAGTATATAAATGAAGCGTCAAATATGCTGAAAAAAAAAAAAAAAAAATGATGCGACAAACAAACAGCAACACTAAAATAACGATATAATCTGTATTACATAAAATACTTATATGCTAGCTATTTATTTATTTTAATTTTTTCTAGCTCAAAACTGAAAATAGATTTAAAAATGACATTAAAAAATATTATGAACATGACAAAAAAAAAAAAAACAATTGTTTGTAATTTTCTTCTTCCTTTTCAAAAAATTTAAAAAATCTTTTTTTTTTCTTTCAGTTTTTCTTTTTTCCTAAATTTCAATATTGTTTTTTTTTTTTTGTCAGCTGTTTTTCTGTGGAAATTATTCATAAAAAAATTATCTTTTTTCTTTCAAATTAAAAAGAAAAGAAAAAAAAAAAAAGAATTTCGTTAATGTTTTTATATGTTTCTAATTTTTGAAATTTAATGTTTTACATTTTAAATCACTTTCAGATATTTTAAAATCTATTTAATGGACACAGTCCAAATGTTAGTGATGAAATTTAAAATAATGACAAAATTTTCTTATATTATATCTTATTTTTTTTTTCTTTTTTTGGTTACTTTTTTTCCGTCGAAATATTTTACTCAAAAAAATTTTAATTTTTTTATTTAAAAAAAAAAAAAAAAATTTCAAATTTTTAAAAATTAAATTGTCACTTTTTGATTAAATTTTATTTTTAATTAATTGATGATTTATTTTTTTTTAAATTTTTTATTCCAATTTTAGTGGTTTTTCTTTTTCACTGAATTTTTTTTTCAAACAAAATAAAAAAATTCCTTGACCGCTACAAAGAAATAATTTAAGAGCTATAACATCAACGATACTTTTTATGAAACTAAACTAATTTCAAAGTCATATCATTCAAATCCTTGAATGCATAATTTTGTATATCATTATAATTTTTCTTTTTTTTTTTCTTAATTAATTTTACTTTTTTTCTTTTTCTTATATTTTTGTTCTTTGCTATTAAAAACATAAAAATAACATTTGAAATCATCATCATCGTTTAAATGCTATTCTTGTTATTGTTGTTGCTTTTCTAAGTTTTTTTTTTTTTTTTTTTTTTATAAATATGTACCTTTTTTGTATGTACACAATATGTAATATGTTAGCTTTTATGCATATGTGATCACATTCAACACATTTAAAAAAAAAAAATAGAAATTTTCAAGTTTAAGTATGTTTATTTTCTATTTTTGAACATCTTTTGCATGATTACACGGAAATAATTTACAACAATTATTTCTACATCACAAAATTTATAAAACAAAATAAAAAGATAAATTAAAGAAAAATACATATTACCAGATTTTTATTTTTTTTTTGTTTGTTTTTTATTTAATTTTTTTTTTTTTTTTGTTTAAAAATTTATCCTTTTTTGTTTATTTTGAATTCAAGTTTACTTTTAACTGCTTGTCTAAATATGTAGAAAAACATTAATAAGATTTGGATGCCAAGGACTTGAATAAGTTTATTGGAAGGAAAACTTTGAACTTGATTCAATTTGTGTCTGATTTTCGTACATTATGTAAGATAGAATTTAAAAAAAATGGCATACACACAGAAAGCTATTAAAATTTTAAAATAATAAATTCCATAGGTTGGAAGAGTAATTCTTCATAACTCAGAGTTATTTTTATAATTTATCACACTTGAAATTTTACGTGGAATGCAAACTACAATTTTTCACAAAAAAAAAAAAAGCAAAAATCTTGATATTCTTTTAAGTTTTCTATTCGAAGTCCTAAACGTCATCGCAAATGTAAGAGTTGGGAATATAGTGTGATTTCCGAACGAAGCAGTATGACTATATTTATGCTACCCAAAATATCCTAAAATATATCCTGCTAGGAGTCAAAACGGCATACATAGTGCTAATTGGATTTTTGATAGTTTCAAAAATTATTACGTAAACCAGCCATTGTAAAAAATATTTCGATTTAATGAAAATTTTCTGTAGAAACAAGCCAATCAAAAAAAAAAAGTGATTAAAACCGCAAATAAATAAAATATCAAATTTACACAATCCTTTCTAAACTAAAAGTAATTTCTTTGAACCTCTCAAAAGTTCACCTTTAATTACAAATTATTTTTAATTATTTTTAATCATTCCGTTTTTTCATAAATTTATCTGGCAACATTTTTTTTTTTACAAAAACAAAAGAAAAAAAATTTCTTAATTATCGTCATCGTCAAATGTAACAAATTTATTTATTTTATTTTATATAACAACTGACTAATTACGTTTACATTGCTCAATTTAAAGGTTCAATTATAAATTTTCTTAAATTTGAAGTTCAAAATCTTTCATTTGTAAAAAAAAAAAAATAAAGACAAATCATTATCATTATTTCACATCATACAAAATATATCTTTACAGAATTTATACGAGTATGAGTATCTGTTATATACCTTTTTATTTGTGTACGAAAATTTTGGCAAACAATCACAGAAAAAAAAAACGAACGAACATAATATACATATATTTTTTTTTGGCAATAATTTACAACATTATAAAAATGTATAAGAAATTACTTTAAAATTTTTTGTAATAAAAACACAAATATTATGGCCACATGTGAACAAAATTATCTTTATCACACTTTATAAATTAAAATTTTAATACTTTTTTTAGAAAACACGAGGAAAACATATTTTTTTTTTTACCTTTTGTTTTTTTTTTTAATTTTGAAAAACTCAAAAAAAAAAAATCAAAAAAATCACAAAAAATCCAAAGAATTTTTTTCTTACATATTGAAAAGTAAAAAATTTTGTATCATTTGTTTTTTTTTTCTAATTTTTAAAAACTTTTTCAAATAACTCTTTTTGTTTTCGCAAAAATTTAAAAAAAAAATGGTTTTCTTAAATTCAACTTTAAAAAAAATTCTCTAACTGCGATAGTCAACAAATTTATGACACAAATAAGTTTTGATAACAAAAAACTGACCATAAAATATATAAAAAATCGTGTAAAGTACATGCATACACGTACATATGTATCTAATATATTACATATATACCGCGATACATATAATTTTAATTCATAATAATCATAGTTCCACACGAATGATATTATTATTATTATCATTATTATGATTATTTAATAGGATAAAGAGATATACATCATGACAATCTTATCTTAACGATGATGAAGGAGATTTAGATTCGTTAAGAAAAAATGAAAAAAAAAAATAATTTTGTCTTGAATACAAAAAATCACAGAGATTTGTTGTTGTTTTCATTTTGCATGTTGTTGATATTTTATGAAAAAAAAAAAAATGAGAATAACAAACTGTACATATATGCATGTGCTTGATCTGATGTACATTGAATTCAATTTAATTAAATGTTTCTTTATTATGAAATCATTCTGCGAATATCTTTTAATCAGGCAAATAATAAAAAATTATAGGGATCTTTAACACTTTATTAACAACATTTGAATATTTCAATGAATAAAAATATAAATAAATACGAAAAAAAAAAAATGAACAAAATTATAAACAGAAATTATATAGCAAAAACTGACTCGTGTACTGAAATAAGTTGTAAGTCAGAATAAGATATCTTTTTCGTTTTTTTTTTTTTTTGTCTTCATTAGTTATTTTGATTTAAATTAGATGAAAGGAAAATTTTTGATTATTTAAATTTAAAAAAAAAAAAAATAGGATGTACTTTAAGTTGTTTACTATAAATTTATTTTTTATTTACTTGAACCCTAAAAACATTTGTGTAATAGCTATTTTTTACAGGAAAAATAGTCTCAAGAAGATACTTGAAATTTCATAAAAGATATATGTTCTCTACTATTCTGGAAAAATTTATGAGAATCATTTTTATAAAAGAAATTAAGTGGTACAAATCCATTTTTTTTTTTTTGCCGATAAACATTAAACAAGAAAAATCAACTCAGAAAATATCTCAAAATAATATAAGCTGGACTTCTTCCACTTTCAAAAATGAAAAATTCAATTATTTTTAAAAATTCTAAAGTTTCAAAACAACAAGATTTTGCTTTTGATCTTGAAGGAAATTTGAAAGACAGTAATTTATTTTCGGTTTTGATTTAATATGATTTAAAACGGATGTCTATATACACATGTGCATACTATAAACGTCATAAATGTTTTATTTTGAATTATTCTTATTCAACAAAATTATCCGATTTATTATATTATGCTTACAATATTATATACGTTCACACTTTTTTGTGTGCGTCTTACAAAAAAAAAAAAAAAACAAATCTCAATGGTGAAAAAAAAAAACATGAACCTATTAGTGAGATATGTTTTTCCATGATTAATAGGTACATGTACACATATTTCAACCTTTTCAAGGTAAGAGGTTGTAGTTGAAAATGCTTCAAACATTCCTATGAAAAAATGAATTTTTTTATTTTGAAAGTGGCTAAAGTCTATTTTGGTGGAAAATTAATTAAAGTAAGATGTTAAATAGAAAGTAAAATAAAAAATCTTAAATATTTTAAAACAAAATGTATCTAATTGTATACCTAAGCCAATTTCAAAATAAATTACTAAAATATGGAAAAATTTCATTGTGACATTGTTCTTTTTGTTACAATTTTATTTTAACCATGTTAAAAAGCCTTCTTTTAAATAAAAAGTAAGTCCCAAGAAAAATATTTTTTATTTTCCTTTTTCTAACATTCTTTCTTTAAAATTATCAATTTGAAGAAAACATCCGCAAACTTCCCACGACATTGACACCTATATTTGCTCCAACATGTCAGACATAACCTTGAAATATACCCACAAAAAAAAAAAAAAAGCTACAAATTTTTCAAACAATTTTACCTATTTTCAAGGTTAATAGAAATATTATCGACCCTCATAGTCATAAATCAACAGAAAAGAATCATTTGAAAAGTTGTAGACATTTACCCAAGTAAAACAATAAAATACGCATATCATTATCTACTCAGTTCAATTAATAAATTGATGCTCAAGCTCAGTCTTATAATCATCAATTTTTAGCGATCTCAATAAATTGCGATAATCATTATCATTCAAATTTTCTTGATTCGTTGTGATTTATTTCATTCAGTAATTCTTCAAATGATAATAATGAAAAATTCTTCAAATGATAAAAATAAAAAATTCTTCAATAAAACTTCTACAAAAATTGATAAAAGCTTTCAAATAATTTTTTTTTTCTTCAACTGAATTTCATTCAAAATATAACCGATATCAATATTTTTCAAGAATTTTCATAAAAAAATTTCTTAGTGAAAAGCTTTTTCCATTCAAAGTTCAAATTTTTATTACTTTCTATTGTTTTTTTTTTTTTAATTCTCACTCCCAATACGCATGACATTTTCCTGAAAAACAGCTGAGATAGTCTAATTTTCCATTTCAAGAAAAAATCCTATGAAAATATAAGAAAACTACGAACACGAGGTGTACATATCAATCATTAGAAATAATTTGTTGAGAAAAAAAAAAAGAATCATACCGGTAAATACGCATGCTATTCAATTGAACGAGTCATAGTAATTAAAAAAAAAAAAAACGAAAATCTTCCATACAAATACAAACACGTACAAATATCTATCAAGTCTCAACATACATATTTACCCTGGCCTAAATTTTTGCTTTTGTTTACGACCTATCCTTTTCTTAATTATTATCTATCCTTGTCATAAAACGTCACTAGGGCAATGAATTTTTCACCGAATCGACAGTTTGTTTTTTTTTTTTTTTTTGTATAATTTCCCGAAATATTTTGTTTACGATCTATCTCATTCTAGAAAAGGACAAAAAGCAATATAAAAATAAAAATCACATTTTCAAATTGCAATAATATATAACACATATTGTCGTCATGGAATCACAAATTTATAATTTAATTTAAAAATAAAAGCATGCGTCTTAAAAAATTTAAAGCGCATGTATTTGGCAAAATTTCACATTATTTCAATGAAAATGGAAAATTTAATGATAAGTGTGAAATTTTAAGAATATACGAAATTTTCCTAGGAAATTTCGAATGGTTAGAAAATTTGAAAAATAAGAAAGTTCGAAAATTTTCACATATATTCTTAGGAAAATTTTACCAATTTTACCATTTTTACTGTGGATTTTAAGCTTATGGAAGAGTATAACCGTGTGACCGTTTTAACTTTAATTGTTTTTTAAATTTTTTTTTAGAAAAAACCGTTTATCTAATTCATTTAAATTTTTTAAAGAATCATTAAATTATTGTGATAAAAAATTACAGAACATGGACGTAACGTTCTCATTCCTTTTCGATAAAACTACACACATATGTAGGTCCTTATAAACCATCAATTTGACAAAAAAAATTCCATTTTAACATAAGTTGGTCCTGTGATATCTTTGTTTTGATTTATTTTAAAAATTGTTTATCATAATTGCTTCACAATCGTCTAAAACACCTTTATCCTTTAAATTTTCTCTCATCTCTAATTTGTTCTATGCTGATTTTTTAACAGGACAATCAATTAATTTTTTTTTATTTTTATTTTTAAATTCACATCATGTCCCAAGGACATTTCCATTTAAATATTGTTCGGCCTCGGTATAAAATTATCCAGAAAATATCTTATTTTTTTTGTCCTTAAAAAAAAAAAAGGATTAAAAGTTAATTTCACAACATCAAGTCAAGAAACATTCAGAAATTCAAAATTTCAATGCAAATAAAGCATTTTAAATCAGAAACTTTGAGCTGTGACAGATTGTATTTTTATATCCATGAAAAGATAAAAGTTAATGATTATCTGAAATATATAATATATTTTGTATCTAAATGTACATAAAATTGTTCTAAATTCAATTTTAAAAAAGATATTTCATTTGCATCCAGTAAAACTTTATTTGTAGTTCAACAATGAAACTAATTTTGCATTAAATTTAAGATGATTTAAATTTGTGAAAATATTTCTAAATTGTTTTCCTTAAATTTCTAAATTTCCAAACAAAGTTTGACACTAATAAATTTTGTAAAATGTATGAAGTTTACCAAAATTTACTGGTTATGATGAATGAATTCCTTCTTAGGAGTAAAAATATCTGAAATTTATTATCATTTTAAAAATTTTAATTTTCAATATTCACAAAATAAAAATGTTTTAATCTTTGTTTTTTTTTCTTCTTCAAAAATCTAATTTTAGATTTAAATTCAAAGGTAAATGTAAAAAACCTTTCCAAATGAAAAAAAAAATAAATAAAATTCAATTATCAATAATTACTTATTTTTTTTCTGGTTCAATCCCATTCAGTTTAAAAGTCATTTATACATAATTTAAATGAAATTATCTATAAAAAAATTTTGTTTGGTTTGTTATACAAAATTTAAAAATAACACAAACTGTATATGAAATACAATAAGAATATTAACAACAACAACAACAAAAAACATTATAGCACATCCTTAGAATATAAAATTAGCTTAATAGCATCATGAAGACGACGTGACATATGAATTAATAAATAGAATTTTCCAACAATGCAAAGTAAAAGAAAATGGGATTGCGTACTCCTAATTACATGATATTATCAGATACTTTACTTAGATTATATATATCATATGTACATTTTTCATATAACACACACATATCACACATTATATTAAAATACTTTAATACAAATTTGAAGAAAAACATTTTCATTTAAGGAATTGAAGTGATAGCGCAATTTCTTTGATAGTCAAAATCTTCTTATATGCTTATACAATTTTTTTTCTTAAATATATGTATCTTCACATTAGTATGTACACACATACATGTATACATTCACACATATGGTTTTATACTAAAGAATAAGATAATAATTTTACACATAGATACATAAAAATTTATTAGACATTGCAAAATTAAAGTTTTTCTCTTAAGATTTTTCTTCTTTATTTTTATCATGCTTTTGGGCATTTCCATTTGAACGGTTAGGACTTGTTTATACATTTTTTTGAAATTTTCTAAAACTTTTCGGGCGTTGTAATTGAAAAATTTCAAAGACGAAGATATTTTAAGTTTCTCTAAAGATAATTTTAAATTTTAAATTATTTTGAGTTCAATCATTAATAGAACTCTTAAATTGTGGAATACTCTTCCATCTTACGTGTTCTATCAAACCTCCCCCCCCCCCTCTTCTTTAGCCTGTAGAAGTTCAAGTGGAGCATCCACCGAAACTTCCTGTCTTCGCTGCACTTTTATAAGTGTAGTAAAGGGTATGTCTCATTAAATAAAAAATAAAAAAATAAAAGAGCACTTAAAACACAAAAGTACTCCTTCCAAATTGTCTTCTATAATCTGAGCGTTTTTTGGTAATTTGTTTCTCCAATCATATCTAACCTGTTTTAGTGTTTTGTTGGAAATACCCTTTTCTTTACTTTGTTAATTCCTGATAAATTTCTACTCTTCATGTAAAATAAATCTTACATAATTTAGTAAATCGTATTGTCGATGAATACAAAATCTTGATTTCAAAATCAATACGTTTTTTTTTTGTGTTTTTTTACATGAATTTATTATTTTGACTTTCCATTTCCAATATTTTATTTATTTATTTATTTCTCAGGTTTTTTTTTTTTGTTAGATTTTTTTTCTTAATAAAAAAAAAAATGAGATAAATTTGTAAGAAAGTAAAACATAATCTGAAAATAATATTTAATTAATAAAAATTGATACAACGTTCAATTAGAGGGAGAAAGTCTGATTAAAAAAGAGAAAAATTAAGAAAAATCTGCATAGTAAGTTGATTAGGGTTTTTTTTTTTTTTTTTTTTTTTTGGTAATAGATATCATTTGAATTTATCATTAAACAATTTTACCATTTTCAACATACAAAAGAAGTATTCATCAGTAATGGAAGAAAAAAAAAATAAACCGAACAATTTTTTTTTTCTTCAATATTTTACTTCCTAAAAGACGCTCAGAAAGACAAGAAAACAAAAAACAGATGAAAAATCACAAAGTGAGGGAGTGATAAAGTTCTTTCTTATTTTTTTTTTTCCGCATAGCAAAAAATTAATGTTTAGATTATTATACAATAAACAGATGACTAATGATGTTCTGTTATATTTTTTAATTGAATCATGATCAAGCATAAATTTCTTCTCTGTTTTTTATTTTTCTTTTATTTTTTGATTTCGTATTGTATTTTGATATTTTCTTATATTTTGTCACAAAAACAGTTAATAACCTTGTGACTTCATTTTTGGAACAAAAGAATACAAAAAAAAAAAAGGAAAGTAATGTGATAAAAGGAAAAACAATAAAAATTTTTTGTTTTGTTCTTTGACTCAGAAAAAACTGGAAAAACATATGCCTAAAAAATGTTTAGTGAATTTTTATAAATTGAAAAATTTAAGATATACGACAGGGAAAGAAAAAATACAAGACTACAAGTACAAAACTTTAAAAAAAAAAAAAGTACTTCATAAATTTTACACACAGAAGATCTACCGCCTAATAAAAATTTAAGAAATGTTTAATCAAATTCGATTAGGCTCATCGTTCCACATTGTTTTCCCCCCTAAAAACTATTTGAAAAAGTTGAAAGGTTAAATTTCACATCAAGAATGATGAACTCTGATGGTTATAAAAAAATATTGTAATTTTAATTTTTTTTTTAAATGGTTAATAAATTTTACGATATTTTTTAATGAAACCATGTGGCCTTTTGATACACAGAACGCAGATACAAATTCAGCAACAACAAATATTTCGTCATTTTTTTCATATTTATTGTGTCCTGATTGTCCTTAATTTTATGTGCTTCAGAAATAGGAAAACATAAATTTTTTCTACTCTTCAACAGTATTTTACAATTATCGTTAATAAATGATTTACGACAAACTTTTAAGGAAATCGAACTACTTTACATTCTAATGAAATAAAATTAACAATTTACTCTGGAAAAGAACACACATGTTAAATTTAAAAATTTTCACTTGAAATAGATTCTTAAAGGCAAATTAAAGATAAGTCTTTGGAAAAATTTTATTTTGATCCACGGAAATTTCTTACAGGTCTAAAAGATGGATCTTCCTGTTAAGGACAACAGTCACACAAACTTCATTGCATATTATATTTCCTAAAAATTTTGTTGATGTTACAATGAGTAAATATATTTTAATAAGGAATTAAAGCTTTTAAAGCTAAATAACATTTAATTTTCCTAAGCATCCACTCCACTTAAACTTTAATTAACAATTAATAATTTAGAAAAAAAAAAAATTTAAAATTCCCTTAAAGATCTTTTCACTTTTAATTTTTCTAAAAGCAAAATAAATCAAAAATCTTATTAATTATTCCTTTCGAAAAAAAACAAAAATTATATCTCTTCATAATCCTTCTTTATAGAAATTTTACTCTTGTGTTAATTTTTTTTTCTTTCTTCCAGCAATTTACTCGATTAAATTCAATCAATTAATCCTTGTAAATTAGTCATTAATCTGAAAAGATATTAACTGCCTATTAAATAAATAATGAATTTTTTGTATTATCCTAATCCAATTATGAAAAATTCTTATAGATTATGAAAATTATAAATTTGATTCGATTAAATTGAAAAAGCATAAAAAAATAAGGAAAAAAAAAAACAAAAACAAGAGCAATAACAAGGACATTTTAATGTAAATTATATACTCTTCCTCTTTGAAAACGTATAATAAAAACAAAAATTCACATAATTTTTATCAATCCTTTTCCTTTATTAATATTAGAAGACAAAATAATTTGCTACAAAATACAAATTTAAAACAAAAATCATAAATATAATAAAATTTATCATACGAACATTACATTCACACATCTTCAATAAATAGCATGCATCATATATCATATATTTACCATCAAATATTATTTCTACCGGACAAAATATAATATCATCATTAACATCATCATGATAAAAGGATGATATGATGATGATGGTGATGGTAAAAATGATGATTATGTTATGCGGTTAAAACTAAAATATATACATACGTATATATCTACCAATACTCAAATTTTATGGTACATATATTATGTACATATGAAAAATGACAACAACAAAAATATTTTTTTTGATATATAAGCAGACTAAATAATATCACGCAATCATTATCCTTTTCTTTTCATATTTTTTTTTTTTTTTTTTTTTTTGGTCTTATTATTCATCACCATTCTGGTTGTCGGTACGGTACAGTGGAATATTGTATATACTATGTAAAAAAAAAAAGTGAAATTTTCATAACAAAAAACCATGTGCTTTTTTCTTTTGTTTTTCTCTTATTTTTTGTTTTTTTTTTTTTTTTTTTGATTTCCTTTTTTTTGTTTTTCTCATAATATTTCAAAATAACACACATGTCAAAAATTAAGAGATGAAAATCACATTTTATACACCAAAAAATAATGAGAATCTATACAATAAAATAAAACTGCGCAAGTTTACGAAAGATTTTTCTATTATCATCATTATCATTATCATCATCATCATCATCAGGTGAAATGAAATTTCTCTTAAATAATTTTTCTATACTTACAAAATATACATACATCAGATGTATTTTAGTTGTTGTTGTTTTTATATTATAAAAGGATACTAAATGATGCTTTTGCTGTACCAAAAAAAAAAAAAAAAAAAAAAAATAGGTATCACATAAAATTTCTGCAATAATAATCATAAAAAGTATAATTTTGAATTCAGTTCGTGTTTAAAATCCGTTGCGAAAAGGTGTTTAAAATAATAAAAAAAAAAATAAATAAATAAATAACAACGGAAATATATTTATTTTTATTTTTTTTGAATTTCATATACTGTCTGTTCTATGTAGTTTTTGTTTTTGGTTTGGTTTTGAATATTGAGAAGATTTTATCTTTTGAAAATGTTAATATGTAGTTTCAAGATGTGTGTCAGTAGAGCTAATGCATTTGTACGTTTTGTTATGTACACGGAATTGAATTAAATTGTAAATTTTATTTTTTTTGTTTTTTTTTATAAATTTTTTAAAAATATTTCCTTATTAGAAAAATCAAAAAACTGGAAAATCAGTTACGACAAAAATATAAAATTTATCTAGAAAAAAAAAATAAATAAATAAATCACTAAAAAAATCATTTTTCTATTTTTCTTTCTAATTTAAAAAATATCACCAGGTGTAAAATTTATGTTTGATAAAGAACTTAACACTAATCATATATAAGAAATAAAAAAAAATAACTAATATTTATTTTATAAACAACAAAAAAAAAAAAGGAAAAGAAAAAAAGGATAAGAGAGATAAATAAAACATTTTAGTAAATTGTTTAATTTTGAAAAGTGTACAATTTGAAATTTAATTCTATTATGTGTGATCCTTTAAAAAATTATCCTAAAGGATAAATAATAAATGAGATTTTGTATAATTAAAAGATATAATCTACATATGTGTGAGTGGTTATACATTTATGTGTGTTAATTAAGTAATTAGGAATTGAAATAGTAATTTAATTATTTTCAGTGAAAGAAAGTTATAGAAAGCTTTTGAAAAAATATGTACATATATATAATTTCCTAATTAAAAAATTAAATTTCCTAGAAAAAATTAGAAAATAATTGAAAAAAAAAAAATCCTTGTAAGTTCAATTGCGGTCATTGGTAATTGTTTTTTTTGTTTTTCAATGTTTTTTTGTTAATTTTTAAAATATTTTTCAAAATTCAAATTAAATATTTCATTAAAAATTTCCTTTTCTTATTTTCTTAAAAATTTAATTGACTTGTTAAATATTTTGTTCAATTTTTTTTTAATTGTTCTTTCTTTTTCCAAAGAAAACTAAGAAATCAACAAGTATTGTGTTTGTTCTTCTCTATGTTCTACCGGAAAAAAAATTTTAAAACAATGAAAATATTGTTGAAGATTTAACCCTTGCTTTAAAAATTCCAAAAAGTTTTTAATATCCTTTGAGAGAAAAAAATATATAAAAGTTACACGGATTTTCAAACTTAGTGTGGAAATTGTCACATCTCGGATATTGTTTACAAAAACTTTCATTAAAAAAGAAAAATTGAAAAACTTTTGAAAATAATTTCAAATATATATATTTAAGAATTTTATTCCTTAGCCTTTTAATTATTTATTACTATTGAAAACTCATCTCTCTGAAGATGCAATCTTCTTTTGTTAGTGGAACTTTCAAACAGGGCAAAAAAAAAAAAACTAAATATTGTATTTTTACAGTAAAATGTAATAAACTTTTCGTAAGGATTTGTTCGAGAAAAGCATGAAACATTTTGTGTTTAGGGAAAAAGAAAATGTAGCGCATTAGTTTTTAAATTTTAACTTTTTTATTTTTTTATTTCTTGAGATCCTTGAACTGATTTTTCTAAATCTTGAAAAAAAAAAATTGAAAATAAATTTTTTAAAGTTTCATGAAGAAACATCAAAGTTTGGTTATTATGAGAAAAAAAAAAATTTGAACATTCATATATTTTTTTCATCTTTTTAATTTTCTATCTAAAATCTTTTTTACCCTACACGCATAATTGAGTGTATATACAAATTTTTTCGGGACCTTTAAAGTTTGATCTAAAAAAATGTACATACCGATATTTTTTATCATAAATTTTCGACTGGTTATTCTGATTTTTTTTTTTTTTCAAAGTATTTATAGATGTTTAGTGAATTGTATGAAATTTTCGAAAATAGACGCCGTTTTTTTTTTTTTTGTGAACAAATATTTTGCTTCCTACATATAGGACGGTTCACAAAATCTCTTTCGTACAGAGTTCCCCAATCTGATGTCTTCATAATAACTTTATTTGTTCACCACCTAACAAGTAAAAGTATTTTGTAACCTTTAACCCCTAAAGCTTGTAAAGTTCACACAATACGAAGGCTATGCAATTTAAAGCATTTTAATAAGGAAGTGCACAAAAATTTAGCTAAATCGTAATTCTTTCACACATACACCTTCTCCCTCCTCTTTTTTGACTAATGTATCTGAAATATAATGGAAATCCACTTAAAAGTTCATTTTAAAAATTTAACTTGAAAAAAAAACAAAGAAGAAAAAAAGAAATTAAAGTAGTTAAACTTTCCCAAAGAAAAAACCATATTTTAAAATAATTTTTTTTCTTTTTTTTTTTTAATAAAAAAAACACAAGTACTACATTATAGTTTCAACTTTAATTACTGTTTGATACTTCGAATCCATTATAAGGTAAACTTACCTATTACATGAAAAAAAAAAAAGTAGAAAATTAAAATTAACCTGACCTTTGAAAGTTTTGTTTTTGTTTCTGACTTTTTTTTTTCATTTCCTCTCTCTCTCTCTCTCTCACTTTTCACATTTTGTTGCCTTTTTTTCTTTTGTAATTAATTTTAATTAAACAAGGTAAATTTAGTTATTTTTTTTACAAGTAAATTCAATATCAAAAGGTATTTTCTTGAGTAATTGAAATTTATCGAAGTGTAAAATAAAACACAATGAAAAACAAAAAACAAAAAACAAGAACTAAAAATGGTTCTTGCTCTTTTTTTTTTGTTGTTATTTAATATCACATTAATTGATTACCTAATGATATACCTTTTAACTAAATTTATAATAGAAGAAAAATTTGGGTCTGAAAAAAAAAGGAAGAAAATGAAAATTGAATGTTTAACATGACTGTTGTTTATATATTTTGTTACACAAAAATTGTTTAATTCAATCCTTTATAATTATTTTTTTAAATAAGGGAAAAAACAAAAATAGAATTTTGATATTGGATTTTAGGGGTAATCTTTATTTTGTTTTTTTTTTCCTTCGATTTTTGTTAATTATTATTTATTTTTTAAATTAAATTACATTGAGCTTACAAATTAAAAATGAATTATTTTTTTTTTGAAATTGTTATTTGAACTTCCTTCCTAAAAGTTTCTAAATAAGAAAAAATAAATTTTTCATATTACTTTATATTGAATCTATTTTGAATCCTTCTAATTTTTGGTTTTTTTAACCTTTTTTAATATTGTAAATTACCTTTAGAAAAGTCATTAAATTATAAAAGTGTTATGCATTTTTTATATGAATCTCACCTTTTTCATTTTCGAATAAGTAACAATTTCACCCTTTTATTTTTTACTTATCTATAAAAGGAATAACAATTATTGGAAGTGTACGTATGTGTTTATGTGTGTTATATGTGAGTGTTTTTCTATTGGTTAAAAAATAAGGCACCCATATGAGAACAATTTTTTTTAATCATTACACCATTTCCTTTCTGTGAAAACATAATATTCTACTGATTTAATTATACGAATAAATTATGAGAATTTGAAGTTGATAAAAAACAGTTAATTAACAGTTAATTAAAGTAAATAGTTATCACAAAAAGATATTTAAATGTTCATAACACAAAGTGTAAAAATTAGTACACCTTCTTAGCCGTATATTGTAAAACCTTTTAAATTTAACAAAATATCCTTGACTACTTTTTTTTACTGGATTATGTGGCTTAGTTTTAATCCTTTCTTCAAAAATATTTAACAAAAATTATTATGAATTAAACTACAGGAAATAGAAATTTCATGATTATTTTCTTTATTTTATTATTCATAATTTCTTGTCTACTTTCCTAAAGGGTATATGTTAATATAGTTTAAAGAAGCGTACACTCCAAGTCTCAAAGCTCATACTAAGCCAAGTTGAGCGACGTTACGTTCAAATGTTCAAGCAGTATCCTTTCCTTTTCATGGTATAGACTTTTTACACATTCAATTTATTTTGTATCCTTTTAAATGAAAATTTAAAACTAAGAAAAATGCTCATTAAATCAATGGAGTCTTTAAAGTTTTAATTTACCTAATTTTTGCATAGTTTTTAATTTCTATTTAATTAATTTTGTAATAAATGAAAGAATTTTATCAAAACAATAATAGTCTTTAAACTTGATGCATTTTTTTTTAATTCCAACTAAAATTTAAACAGAATTTTTCATTTCATTTACAAATAAATTACATTCTTTTTTAAATAATACAGAAAAAAAAAATTTCCTTTCTAATTAATCAATTTCTTCATGAACAAAAAAAAAAAATTCAATTTTTCAAAAAAAAAGCAAAAAAAAAAAAAAAAAGATAAAAAGGAAAATCTTCATAAAAAAAATTTTTTTTTTTTCATTATTTTATTTAAGTTTAATTATTACTTTTTGCTTCATTGCTGCAATAAATGTTTGATTTTATTCATTTGCAATAAATTTTCTTTTATAGTTTTTATTTCACAAATACAAGTAAACGTAATATAGATTTTAAATTAAATTTATTTGCCTTATTTTATTACATTTTTTTTTTCTCTTGTTTTGTATTTCTCTCATTCCTCATGTTCATTCTAATTTCATTTTTCATATACATACATATAATTCACTAGTGGCAAATTTATTTCAATTTAAAAGTTTTCACACAATACACACACACACACACACACATACCAACATTCATATACATACATACAAATCATTTGGAAAATTCAATACAAAATTGAAAATAATAATTCATTTCCGCATCATTTAAAATGTAAATTTAAAAAAAAAAAAAAAATTTTTTTTTAATTTAATTTTTGAAACAAAAACTAAAACTATACTAAATGAAATTTTGAAACTTTTCGAAAAAAAACAAAAAATTAAAGTAATAATTTTCTAAAATTAAAAATTTTCGATTAATCAAACATTAATTGTTTTTTTTTCTTTATACTATTTGTTTTTTTTTTTTTCAATTTTATTTAACCCTAGAACCGTACATGCTTAAATTTACCTAATACCGTATTGTGGGGCATTCTATGCCCCCATACTAATTTTCTTACAAAATAAGCTTAAATGAAAAAATATATTTTTAAAAGAAGTTAAAATGACTTGGTGTATTGAGTATCCCATATACGGTTTTAGGGTTAAAAACAAAAAAAAAAAAACCAATTTTGCTTAATAAATTACATTAATTTTTTTTTTTAATTCTTATGGTAAGGAAGTAAATTTCGAAACTATATATACGTATATATTTTTTTGTATTCTTAAAAATTAGAATTTCAACAGGATTGTTTTTCATCGTACCAAAAAACAAAAAAAAAAACCAGAATAAAGCAATGAAAAAAATTTCTAATAAAAATTTGTTTTCCATCAAATACTTGTGCAAATTTCAAAAAAAAAAAAACAAAAAGACCAATAAAGCAAAAAAAAAAACAAGCATGTTTTAATATAGGAATTTTTTTTTTTAAAGAGTAAAATACAAGTTTGAGTATAAACTTTAAACACACTCAGTTGGTTTTTCATTTTTTTTTTTTTTTTTCAAATTTTCTACGACTTTTAATTATAAGTTTTAAAATTTTCAGAAATTTCTAAATTTTTCTTTTTTTTTTTTTTTCAACTTAAAAATACTTCAGTTAATGTATACATACACATTAATGTACTTGAATTCCTGTGTAGTATATGTACATGATTTTTATTTTTATTTTTATTTTTTTTTTTTTGAAAAAAGTAGAATGTATAAATTTTACGGAAGTAATTAATAAAAGCATGCATTATAAATGAAGTACATACATACATATATGTAAATGTAGCTATATATTTTGTTATTTATATAATTACATATACGAAGTACATACGTAAATATAAATACTTATATGTACATATGTATATGTATATTCGAAAATAAGACACTGTTTAAATTTTAGCATATAAAGTGATAGGTGTATATGTACCAGTAAACAAATCTTTTGCTAAAAGACAAGAGTAGGAGAAATGAAAAATTACAATCAGATTTTTTCTACAGGGTAAACATTTTCTATAGATTAATTTACATAGATCAGAAATTTGAACACATTTTAAAACTGACAAAAAAGTATAAAATCTTTTCTTAATTTTTTTTTCCCAAATATGAAAATTTATAATCTTAAAAATACACTCCGCGACACCTGATTAATAACAACTTTTTTTTTTTGCCTGTATTTCTACCTGTATGGGATGATCCTAAAAATTATTGATAAGAAATAATTACATATGTTTAGAGTATTTTCAATAAGAAAATAAGGTAACTATATGGAAATTCCCTTAAAAAAAAATTGTTCTTAATCAGGTGTCGGGGAGTGTAATGTCAGGAATAAAAAGAAAGCAACAAGAAAAAAAAAATTACCTACTTTACATTTTGTTTTCTCCATATTTAAAACTCTTAATCATATTTTTTATATCACCCTATAAATAACACTTATGAAATTTTTATATATTATTTATAAAATTCATACACAAACGTTGTTTAAAAATGTACATATGTATTTACAGTATATATATAAGGATATATAGTACATACTTCAAAACATTACATTAGAATAAACATCCACCATATGTTAAAAATTTACTTTAATGCACACACACACATATATACATATAAAGGATCTCATATACATATATTATTTTATATTAAAATCTCTACAATTTTCTCATATCCTTATGTTATAATAACGAAAGATATACTCCATGAATATCTTATAATATTCGAATATTCGTATTTGTTCTGTTTGAAAAAAATATAAAAATAAAATGAAACAAAAAGGAAAAATTATAAAATATTATCTAAAAAGCTTTGGTTGTAAATTGCAATTTCAATTTCGACGAAGAACTTTCAATTTTTTTTTTTTTGTTTTTTGTGTTTTTAATGTTGTCTAATGTAAATATAATGTAATAATCCGTCGTCATTGTAGATACTCTCAAAATGTACTTACTTTATTATACAAAAAAAAAAAAACAAAAAAAAACAAAACAATAATGCTTTTATTTTAACTAATGTGTCCTATAATCGTAAATTTTCTGATATTTTTTCTTCTTACTTTTTTAAGATGTTTTATTTTTTTTGTTCTTAATTATGGTTTTTTTTTTTCATTTTACAATTTTTTATTATAAAATAAAATTAAATAGAAAAAAATAAAGGGAATATAACAGTGTGTGTATTACATATGTATATACATATATATAAAAAAAAAAGTAAATAAGCAGAATAACATTAACCTATACCCTTTGGCCAAAAAACAAAAAGCACGAAACTAAAATACAAAAAAAAAAAAAAATACTTTGAAATTTTCTCCATAACTTTGAAAAATTCTTGAAAAGTTTTTTCGGTTTTTTTTTTCTCTTCCGCTTTTTTTTTTTTTTTTTTTTTTGTTGCTCTTAACAATTATAGATATTTATTTTTCATTGTTTTAATACTGATATCCTTTCAATGTTAGAATGTTTGATATCCTTTTTTATTTTGCTTTTTATATAACATACCAAAACCATCATCGTTTTTTTATTTCCTTTGTATTTTCTTTTTATATCTAGGAAGTTGATAAAATATAATATTTTGTAAGAGAAAATCTTTTATGTTTTAGTTTCTTTTTTTAGTTTTATGATAAGAAAATGACATATGATTGGTTATAAAAGTATAAATGGAAAAAAAAAAACAAAAAGAAATTAAGAAAAATCTATTATAAAATAATAACCTACTTATTTAATTTTGTTTTTGTATTTTTTTTTTTTTTTTTTTGAGAGAAAGAGAAAAATACTCATCGTTTTTTTAAATTTCATATGAGAAATATTTTACTTAATTACGAAATGATGTATCTTTTTTTTTTTCTTGTTATAATTGGATCAAAATAAATATTAAAAGGAAAACAATATTAATTGATTTCATTGATAGTCTTTGTAATTAATTAAAAAATAAATAATTATAATAAGGATTAATGCGAAAACATATACAAACAAAAGGATATTTTTTTATGATATATTTATAAGATACAACGTAAGAATATACTTTTACTGTTAACTTAATCGTGATACTTTATCAATTTTCTGTAACTTTTCCACTATTCATTTACATATTATAATTTTCTGTACAATATATTTAGATCCTAGATCCAACTTTATATTTTTATTGAATTTAATGATCCCATTAACATCTTTGTTTTTTCCATTGAAATTCCAGTATTTTTTTCATTTCTGATATTTTAAATTTCAAAATAGGTTATTTTATTTAAAAAATTCAAAATGATTACATGACTATCTTAGAAATAAAGTCCTTCTCGACAACGAAAACCCACAATTTTACATTACAGTGAAATTTATTAGAAATTTTAAAACAAAAGTTCTTAAAAATCCTGTAATACCTGTTGCTCAAGTTACTCGCGTACATATGACATACATAGTTCTGTAAAAATATGTAAAACAAATTTTAATACCTTATAGATTTGTAAGAACTTGTGTGTATACATGTTGTTTCACTTTTTTCTTTAAATTTTATCATGTTATATTCTTCAAAATTTCACAAACACTATTTAATTTAAATCATAATTCAATTTCTATATCCATCATATACATTTAAAACTATGTAAATATTGAATAATCCTAAATAAAACTTTTATAGTGAAAGGATAAAAACCAAAAATATAAATAAAATGCTGAAGCTTACAATTTAAAACAAAATCTTTCAATTACATTGTTTTAGAATGTATAATTAAAAAGGATATATGGGTTAATTCTGTAATAAAATAACATTCAAGACAAATTTTTGAAATTTTAAGATTATAAAAAATTTACGTTGGGAGAAATAAAAAAAAACATACATATTTGAAAATTAAATCTATTTTATGATATCAACCAAAAATAATGAAATATTCACTTTAAATTTTCATAGCCGAGGTTATGTTTTTTTTATATAAATACATACATATGTATGTATATAAAAAATTACAAACTTTTTTGCATTATCTAAGCCTTTTGTTTGTGTTAAAGAATTCCTTTTAAATTACAAAATAGTCTGGGAGAAAAAGTTTGTCTTTTAAAATTTACATGTTTTATCCTTTTTTTTCTCACACACACAAAGGATTCAAATACAAAACGTTTTTGATCTAAAGGATGTACATAGTCAGCAATTTTGGAAATTGAATTTATAATTTTTAAAATCAAAATTTCTTTCAAATTATCAACTAAAAGAAAAGTTTATTCCTTTTGAAAATTATTGGTAAAATTTTTTATATGTATGAATTTTAAACTTAAAACTGTGAAAAAATTTGTAGATTTTCCAAATCTGACGAAGTAATGAAATTTTCTTTTCAACTTTTGTCAATAGGTTTTTTTTTCAAAATATATTATACTTCATTCACTTTTCACAGTAACTTCTTAAATCTAAAATTTTTTTTAAAAAAAAACAAAACCTTAAAAAACCTATGCGAAATGTTTTATTTGAAGTTTTGTTGAAACAACATGGAATTACTCTATTTTATCTTCTTCCTATAATAAAAAATCGTTGATAATTTTATTTTGTCTGAAAATATTTGGCAAAACATAATATTATTCTTTCAAATAGTTTTTTGTTAACTTTCAAAACTCTATTTTTTGTTAATCTTGTCATCTTGAAAACATAAATTTTATTCGAAACATTGTATGATAAAAAAAAAAATTTGTGAATTTTATCGAACAATTCTTGAAAATTTGAAGAAAAAATGTTGCCAAAATATTTCTGAACAAATGAACTTAGAAAAAAAATTTTTTTTTTTTCGATTACTAATAGTCACTCGTGAGAAAATAACAAATGTAAAAGAAAAATGTTTCCTTTATCCTAATCCAGTTACAGATAAAATTACAGTTGCGTAAAAATTTTTACTCCAAAAATTTCAAGATTCTATAGTATTAAAGGATCATATTGGAATTTCAGTTTGAAAACAAATGTCCTATCTTTGAAAAACTACTCGTATCCATTTTGTAATTTTTCAAATGTGTTTTAGTAAAATTAAAGGATATTATTTTCCTTTTTTTCTGAATAGGTATGTAACAAAATTTTTTATGTTTTATTATTTCCTAGGATTTTTGATTCGCCTTTAATTTCAAATTAGGAACATGTAAAAATTATTTTATGCTTTTGTATGAATTTCAAATTTATTATTATCCTGGAAATTTTCGTGTTTATTGTTATTTTTTCTTTGTAATCTGGAAAAAATTGAAACAAAAACAAATTGTTTTCAAATTGACTGTATTAAATTTATAAAATTAATTTTCAAATTTTTTTTTTTAATGAGAACAAAAACACAATAATATCCTTGAATTCTATCTGAAATTTTAGTAAAAAATAAAACCTCGAGTGTATCACTTAAAAAATTTATTTGTTTCTGTTAAAAATTTTTCAATTCATTTTGAAATCCTTTTTTTTTTTTTTTGTATGTTTTTGACTAAAAAAAAAAGGATACTTACATTCATATTTTTAAAAATTTCCATAAAATTACTCAAATATTTTTTCGAAAATTAACTTTTTGTTCTCTCCCTCCTCATTTTTCTAAAAACCTTTTTTCTGTGAAGCATTTTAATTCGAAATTTACAAAAACAAAAAAAAACAATAACCGATATCAAATAATACTTGAAAATACGTAGAAAAAACAAAATAGCGAATAAAAAATTTACATTGTTTTAAAATACCGAACAACAACAACGACAACAACAAAATTAGAAGTATAATTTTGTCTTTGAAAGAAAAACAATTTAAAAAGTTTTCATCATCTAAAATGATAACAATATGTTTTTTTTTTCCACTTCCTCTTTTAGTTACTTATTGGAATGAAAAACAAAAAAGAAAAAGAATAAAAAACAAAAACAAAACAAAAAAATGAAAAAAAAAAAAAATAATAAACTTGAGCGGAAAATCATTTTATAGAAATTTTTTAAAACACATAACAACCTTTTCAATGATTTAAAAAAAAAAAAAAACTTTTATATTTTCTTCCTTCTTTTGTATCCTTTTTTTTTATTTTCATTTTGTTTTTGTTTTTTTAAATTCCCCAGAAAATAATAATTTTATTGTTTTCAAAAGTGTTGTATAGAAGTGAAATAAGAATATAATTTGACAAATTTTTAATAACTATAGAAACAGCAAAAATACGAAACACACACCTATAAAATATATAAAATTTTTAATTTACCTGAAGTTCATTTTGTATTTTAAATATACAATACCTGTAGGAACTTTTTGATTTATTCAACAATAAAAATATATATATACATATAGGAGAATGTTACCAGTCGTGATCCCATAAAGATTTTCTTTATTTTATTTTTTATTTTTTGTTGACTTTGTTTGATTGTCAAAATTGATACGATAAGTGAGAAGAATAACTATTAACGAGTTTGGAATTACAAAAGTATCTAATTTACTGTTAAGAAATAATACAAATCAGAAGAAAATTTGAAGACAAGATAAACCTTCCGGAATTCTAGTAATGTATAACTCAGTTTAATTAGGATTTCTTTTTCGAATAAAAGATGTTAATTAATTTTATAGTTTTAAGATACTAAAAAAAATTTTCAAAGCTATGTATATGTAGCTCTAGAGAAAATATTAACATAAAAGACATCACCTTTCAAGACTGGTAACTTTACCCTACAAATAAATACATAATTATCTCTGAAACTTTTAAGAAATTAAATATATTAAATTAAGACAAGAACAACAATAGAATAGAAAACAGAAATTTTCTGTTTTTCATTTATTTTTTTCTTTTCTCTCTCTCTCTCTCTTTCTCTCTCTTGTTTTTTTACCTTATTATAAAGATAATGAATGTAATTATGAAAATAATTACAAATTAAGAAAAATTTAAGATGTATGTAGAAAACAAGTAAGCAATTAAGTGACTAACATTAATTTTAAAAAATATCAAAAAATGAAAAACAAGTATGAAATAAATCTTAAATTTGTGTTTTTTTTTCCTTCTTTTCTCATTTTCCAAGAATTGAATAGCTAATCAACAAATTTAATTAATTTTTTATACAAGGACACTGAACAGTTATCTTTTATAACTCATAGCTCAAATTATTCTATATTAAAGAGCTTTGCAAGTATAACAATTATAGGTAATTGTTAACTATTCACATCGTTTAAAAAGTAACAAATAGTTAAAGCGTCTCCAAATATTAGCAACTGAATTTTAACGTCCTTCAAATTTCAAGGTATGTTCAGAAGGTCAGAAGAATATAAATATAAAAAACAAGTGATGAAATTATTTTCAAAATAGCTAAATTTTTCTTACCATTTTCACATTAAATTTTGAGAGAAAAATTTTACCTATGTCTAAAGAATTATAAAACAATATTTTTCAAAACTAAAAAAGAATACCAAAGAAGAATATTTTTCTATCACGATTTCAAATTTTTGAAAAAGATTTTCTTGGAAGTTTTTTTTTTCAAAAAATCACACATTTTTCCAATTTTTAGCTTTTCTTACTGATTTTTCATGATAAATTTTATAAAATTCAATTTAGAAAAAAAAAATATAAAAAAAAAAAAAAACAAACGCGATAAACGATAAAATGATTAAAAATATGAAGCATTCGAAATAAAATAGTTTTTCGTGCTTCAGGATATTCTGAAAAATGAAAATCAAAAAAAAAAAAATAAAAAAACAATCAATGTGAATTTTAAAGTTTAACAAAGTGTAAAAATGATTTTTCTTATTTGATTTAAATTTAATAATAAAAATTCATACGTTTTACACAAACACACAAACACATGTCGAAAATGAAAATGAAATTTAAAAAAAATATATTTTTGATTGAAAAAGGTAAAGCTAATAATTTTTTTTTTTTTTATGAAATTCCTTCAAACGAATATAATTTCCATTCAAAATAAACTTTTAATTATATTTGCATGCATATGTATGTTCCACATGTGTAAACTTAAAAAAAAAACAAACAAACAAAAATTAAAATAACAACGAAATCATAAACATAGGTAACCTATATGTATAAACACGTTAAATATAAAATTCTATCTTATATTTTTAATCTTAAATTTTTTAATTTTAAAATTACAGATTTTTTTCATTTTGATTCAAATTGAATACAACTTTTAAAGTTCTATAAAAAATACTCTATCTATTTTTTTAACAGTTAGAATTGTTTTGTTTTCAATGAAACAGATACACAATATGTATCTTTATATGTTCCTTTTTCATATAATTTTTTTTCTTTTTCCATTTAGCTTGTATATGTTTGTATGTGTACTGTTAATGATGACACACATCTATAGATATGTATGTACCTATATAAGTATGTCATTACATTATTCCATGCTGAAATAAACAATATAGTATCCTCGTAGTACATATTATATACTCTCTTTTATTTAACAAAGTAATCATTTAAGTTTTTTTTTTTTCGTTTTTTTAATGGTTTTACACAGATCCAGATACAGTTTTTTCTCCAAACAATAAAATGTATTTGACGATCTCATGAGATAGATAATAGCTTTTTTTTTTGTGTCCTTTTTTCTTGTTTTTTTGTTTTTTCTTTAAAAAATAAAAAACTTTCTGAAGTATTGAAAAAACGCATTTTGTATCATTGACAAAAAGAATTTCGAGTTTTTGTTTTTCAATGAAATTTCACAAAACAAAATAAAAAAAAAACATTGATGACATGTTTTAAAACGAAACACAGAAAACATCTCTATTACTTAGAGTTTTTTTTTTCAATCACGATATTGATGTATTTTGAAAAACAAAACGCTAGAAAAAATCTTTCAATGGCATCGTTGAATTAATTATACATATATAATACATATCAAAATAGGGATTCTATTTGAACTAACACTATAGTGTAGTTTTTTAGTATGTCACACAGCTAAACCTATGTATTTAAAGAGAGAAGAACTTTAAATATTGCATACTTTTAGCATACTTCTAGGATTTCATTAAAAATAAATTTAAATAAATTTTAATTACATAGAATATGTATCTCGCTATTTTTTTTTTTTTTTTTTTTTGTACTTTTACTTTAATTAATTACCTAATTATTTTTCTGTTGTTTTTTTTTTCCTAATTAGCTGTTTCATTTTTAAATGTGAAATGTAATTTAATTTTATTTTTTTTTCGGTATAAAAATTCATAAGATAGTTATTTGATAAAATAAATATTACATTACCGTATTTAACAAAAACATGAATACATACATATGTATGTGTTTTTTATTTTGTTTTTTTTTTTTTTGTTTTTTTTTTTTTTTGCTTATTATTTTTATAAAATTTTTTTGTTTATGTTGATAATAATGCAGTAGGAAAATGGTGTACACAAATTTTAAAAATAAAAAAAAATTTTAAAAAAAATACACACAAAAAACCAAGACAAAATATTATGTATTCTAGAAAAAAAAGGAAGCCATTTTTTTAAATTTTATCTACATTATATTTTTCCTGAAAAAAAAAACGTATAATAATCATAAAAAAAAAAAATTAGAACGAAATAAAACAATAACAATAAATTCTATGAAAATGGAAAATTCACTAACAAAAAAACAAAAAATTTTAGTTTTTTTTTATTTTTTTTTATATTTTTTTTTTATTTCTTATTTTATTTTCTAGATTTCTTTTGTTTCATTTTAAAACATGCACTAAATTTTCCGTTATTCAATTTCTTTTAAACAAAAAAAATAGGAACAACAACAAAAAAATAAAAATATCATACATATCCTCAAAAAAAAAAAAAATGGGAATACCTACGTTAAAACGAATAAAATAATAATAATAAAAAAAAATTTCTACACATATGGGACATATCTAGGATTGAATTTCTATAAAAAGAATTTAAAAAAAAAAAAAAACGTGCACATTTTATGTATACATTTAATATGAGGTACAACTTGTTAGCTTTGTTGTCTATTCTATTTTTATACTCTACAAAATAAAAGATACATAAGATTATACGTTATGTTGCATAAGATTATACATATAATGCAAACAGAAAACTAACTAAATATAAATACATACATAAATATGTGCAAGAACAGCATAATATTAATAAAAAGACAATTGTTGAGAATATTCTACAAAAAGAATATAAAAATCTTCCTAGACTTTGAGCATAATAAAATCTAAAAAATACAGGGTGTGTTATCAAACATTTAATTAATACGAATTAGCACTATAAAGAGGCGACTCTCACACCCACTCGCTACTCAGTCTATTGATACAATAGTACAAGTCGACTGGTAACTTGTTATTTCTCAAAATTTAATTAAAATATTATTAGTTCTACTAATTTTGAGCTAGGACTTTCTTTCAATGAAGAATTTGACGAAGTTTCAAAGTCGTAGATCAGAAGAATTACGTTTACAATAAGATTTAAAATCGAAATGTATAAATTTTCTCACGATCAGTTCTTTCTAGGATTAGAAGAAGCTGCTAAATTTTATATCGCACTTTGTAAGGACCCTTAAACAAATGCCTGTGATAATAACTCAAGTGTTAAAGTTGTGGCTAAAAGTATATGTAACGTAAATACTTTTTAGATGTTGGATGGATTTCTTCCTGCTTTATTCTTTTTCAAATCTTTCTTTTTTCTGGAGCATACAAATATTAAATTAAAAATAAATAAATACGAGCCCTTTTAAAAGCTTAAAAACTTCTCTCATAGTTCTATCGGCTGCTCATAGTAATTTTATCCTTAAAATAAACTTTCAATTCATCCTATTTCTTTAAAAATTGCATGATTTTATTCTTTAATTTTCCACAAAAAAACTATGTCAATATATGTAGGTACTATGACAGACATACAAATATATATAATATATGTAGGTACATACATATATGAGTACTTATATTGTACATTTGCTCTTATAAATTTCATACAAAAATAAAAATTCTTTTTTATTTTTACTTTAAGTATTTTTATAGTTCTTTAATCAACAAAACAGAATAAATATAAATAAAAGACTAAATTAAACAACAACAAAAAAAATTAAAAAAATATACACAAAAACAACAAGATTTTCCTGCAAAGAAAAAAAAAACAAAACAAAAGTAAATTGAAAACGATAAGAAAAAAAAACATAAAATTTTTCTAACAAGTTACATTTACATGTAAAGTGGCAGTGATTTAATAAAACTTTCAACATTGCTTTTTATTTTTTTGAATTCCATATTTTTAAAAAAATACAAAAAAAAAAAATGGAAAAAACTACAAAAAATAATAAAAGTCACTCAAGCAAGTTGTTCAGGTTGTGAAATAAAAGTCAAGGACATGGGTTAAATACCCACTCACATATCATAAAACAAATTTTATTATTGTATTGTATATATATGTACACAGACACACAGGACTTGAATAAATCATTACATGTACAATTAACAGCTTAAGTTTGATGGAAGTTTTTTTTTTCCTTATTTCAAAAGAGATATGGTTATTAAGTTTTAGTTTTAATGTCTTCTTTTTTGTTGTTTTTTTCCAATGAAAAATAAAAAAACACAATAAAATAAAAAAAATAAACTTGCACATCTACACATTTACTATATATACAGGAAGGATAATAAAGGAAGTTAAATTAATTTGTAGTCATAAGGTTCTTTATTGTTTCCTTCTTCGTTAATCCTGAAAGAAAAAAAACATTGTACATGGAAATTATTTAGAGAAAAAAAAATTAATAGAAATGTTTTTTTTTTTCTTCTTTTGTTTGTCTGGAATGAACATTTGTATCTGGAATAACTTATCTGCATTTCTGTCCAACACTTTCACCATCTTTTTACCAATTTGGGATGAGATATTATTGTATCATTTAAAACACATTGTCTAGCCATACTGGTGTTTAGGTGTTCCTTTAGATTCTCGTTCCTAATTCTTCTTGCGTGTTTTCCTTGATTGAAGCAGGAAAAGAGAGTTAAATTTGGTAATTAAGTTCTTTTTTATAGAAAAAATTTGTAATTTCCTGAAAAAACAGAAAATTTCAGAAGTTTTGTGTCAAAAATCCTTTTAACTTGATTTATCTCAAAATTTACAAAAAATGACACATTTTTTAGTCCAAACTTTGATATGCAACTTTCGACATTCTTAAAGGTTAAAAGTACATTTTTTTTTTCAACATAATCCTTCAGAATTTTAAGCTTTGCTTTACACTTTTTTTTTGCCGTTTTTTTCTTTTTCTTTCTTCTTTCATTATTTTTCCTGGCTTTTCGTACTTTTTTTTCTTAAAAAAAAATACATAATTAAAAAAATAATTAAAAATTAAACTTAAACTTAAAAAGTAAAAAATAAATAAAAAAATATTTCATTTTTTGCATATTCTATAATTTTTCTATTTTCTTAGAACTTTTAAAAATTACCACAAAGGAAATTATAAAATTTGTCTTATTCTTTCATTCAATTTTATAAAGGAAATTTGTTTTCTTTCATTTAATCTTTTCATGTATTTTTTTCTAGGAATATTTAATCAAAATTTTAAAATATTTTAAGAAAACCAGTTTGAATTTTCAACAAAAATTGAAAAAAAAAAAAGCAATAAGAAAAAACAAAAATGTAATCAAATAAATTGAAAAAAAAAAAAAAATCTATGAATAAATAAAATTTGAAATTTTTAACAAAGTAATTACAAAAACCTTCAAAATAAATAAAGGAAAAAGGACAACAACAACAACAAAAAAAACATATGTGTAAATGTGTCCCATTGAATTAATAATGTATCAATTAATAAATTCATGTATTATTTTACAAATAATTCTTTTAATATTTGTTCAATGTGAAATAATTGAAATAAAACAAAATTGTAGCAATATTATTAATAATAATCAAAATCATAGTAATTGTGATCATAATAATATAAATAATACAATCATTTTATCAAATGATTTAATTAAAATAATTAATAATAATAATTTAACAAATTTTCATAATTATTATCTGAAAATAAATAATTTTACATTATTTCATCATAATAATCAACAACAACAACAACAAAAATATGATATAACAACAGCAACAACATTAAAAAATTTAATAAATTATAATAAAAATGTTAACGTTAAAATCCGTCCTTTAATTTCAATTAAAAATGAAAATTATTATTATAATTTAACAAAAAATCATTTAATTGATTTTATTATGAAAAAATATATAAATTATTATCAAAATGATAATAATAATAAAAATTTAAAAAATTCATCATTAAATTTTATTGAATTAATAAATCGAACTAAAAAATCACCAATATCATTATTATCATCATCGCCATCTACATTAATGAATAATAATAATAATAATAATAAAAGTTTTTCATTGGTATTAGTGAATCATTATAAAGTTAGTGAAGTATTTGAAAATGAATTTAAAAATAATATTAATAAAAAATTTAATAATAATCTAAAAAATCATATTGAAAATGGTAAAATTGTTAAATTATTAGGTTTATTTGAATTAAGTACAAAATATGGTAAAAGACCAGAAGGTATTAGTGAATTAGGTGCTGCACAAATGGCTGTTAAACATATCAATGAAAAAAAATTATTACCTGATTATACATTGGAATTGATAACAAATGATACACAGGTAAGATTTATTATATTTTCTTTTTTGATTTATTTTTTTAGTATAAAGAAATTTATTTAGTACATTAACTGACAAACAGGACATGTCATAGAATAAAACCATTTTCTATTTATTTTCAAATATCTTAAACGCATGAAAAAAAAAAATTTGGCCCTTTTTCAACAAACAAATACTTGCTTGCTTGACTTTACTTTGATTCATCTTAAATCTATCACCGAAAATCCTGTGAATAAATATTAGGATTCACAATTGATTTTTTTGCAATATAAGGGTGAGTTCAAAAATTCAACATTGCAACAGTGTTGCAACAGAAATTTAAGTCTTGAGTTCAAAAAGTAATCATGAGAATAATCATGTGTTCATTTTTACATTGTGCTAGCAACAATATCATCGTTTTTAATGTTGCAATCAATATCAGGGTAGGAAGATCGATAAAATATGATTCGCTCACAAGTGAATGAATCGCAGGAGAATTTTATTTTTGATCCGCTCACGAATTTAAAAATTAAGTTCCCTTTCAAAATATGATTCATTCGCGAGCGAATCGAATAAAAAAGGAATCAAAAAATATAATTCGTGAGCGAATCGAAAAAAAAAGGAATCAAAAAGAATCATTCGTGAGCGAATCGAATTAAAAAGGAATCAAAAAATATAATTCGTGAGCGAATCAAAAAAGGAATCAAAAAGAATCATTCGTAAGCAAATTTTTTTTTTTATTTTATTTTTTTTTAATAACTAAATATTCAATTCTTTGTCATACTACACATATTTTGAAGAATCAAATATTTTTGCTTTATCTATATTTTCAAAAATATTTTTTTTTAATTTACTAGAGGTATGTATAAAAAATCACAAAAAAAATTAAGAAATTTTCTACTCTTTTTCATGTAATGAACACTGTACTTGTACTTTGTCTAGTATAAGACGCGAATCATTCGCGAATGATTCGTTTTTGATTCTATTTCATTCGCGAATGGAATTTTTTAAAATTATTCCATTCGTTCGTGAACGAATGAAACTCGAAATAAAAATTTCATTCAATTCAATGGAAACTAAAAAATTCCTTTTTAAACGAATCGCTCACGAATTTAAAAATTTTTGAATCGCTCACGAGTGATAAAAAAAGGGAACGAATTGAATTTTTCAGTTCGCGAGTGATATTTTTCCGTACCCTGATCAATATATACATATAAGCCTAAATTTTTTTTACTTTTTTTCACAATTTTTCATCAATTTAAATAACTAATTAGAAAATTTCTTAATACTGAAAGCATTATGGTTTACTATTTTACGGATACCAGACAAATTTTAAAAGAAAACTAAATCTTCAAAAGCGTCGTAAAATTAATTAACATTGTCAAACCATTGTAACACCAACAATCAAATGTTGCAGCAACACTGCACAGCCATGATCAGTTTTTGAACCCAGCCATACTTTGAATATTTTCTCTTTACGTGCTCAAATAGTTGTAGGTTATTTTTTTTATGAGACCATAAGATTTCGATCGTTCTCCTAAAGCATGTGATTTTTCTTCTGTCTTTCCTTGTTACTGCGACAATTTATCTCAATCAATTTGCATTTTTTAATACCAAATCAAAAAAAAAAAAATATATTAAACTTTAAGTCTTATAAAGTCACCTAAATCCGGGAAAATACTTACTTCAACTTCATAGATTTCAAAGTGCTTTAAATGTCAAAAATCATAGTTTAAATGAGATAACAATGGCATTTCTGCTACTTTTGTTTCAAAATTCTAAATTTTCAAAATTTATGCTTCAGCATCAATTGAATGTTAAGGCATGAAGTATGAATTGAAAATTATTCCAACATATTCTCGCATGCTAAAATTGTTTTAATGAATACTAAGTTTGAATTTACGTAGATCACAGAACAAAAGTTAATGCAAATATGCATTTTTCTATTTCCAGTGTTCTATTTTCATCACACAAAAACTAGCCGAAACTTACATTTTTTTAATGTCATTAATATGGAAAATGGAACCAAAAATATAAACAAAAACAACAAAAGTATCATTTTATAATTTTTTATTAATTTTTCATATAAAATTAATTCCTTACAAAAAAAGAAGAAAAATATCAATGTATAAAATTATAAATTTCAGTAAAATTTATTCAAAATTCTCTGCAATTGTAAACTTAAAAAAAACAAAAAACAAAAAAACAAAAAAATTATGAATACATCATACAAATAGCTGTACCGCTTATTTCATACGCTTTAGTGTCATTTGTTAAATTCTTCCATTCATTATTAGACTTTCCATATTCATAAGAAAGAAAACGTCTTGTATGAAATGTATTATAACCATAGTCAACACAAACTCCATGAAGCAATATTTCATTATTGTAATATAAAACATCAAAATCAATTCTAAAAATAAGAAATTTAGAAGAAACAAAAAAAATAATAATAATTAGGCTCTTTTTTTTTTGTTTTAAATAAAAAACAAACAAAAAAAAAAAACACATACAATTCCTCTGAACTAGTACAATATGGTATTGTTGTATTTTCATCAAATTTTAAATTTTTTATATCAAAAATTTTTCCTCCATTTTTTGTAAAACAATAAATTGAATTATCATTTGCACACGCTCTTATAAAATTATCTGATGTTGTTGCAATTTGTATCCATAGATTTTCTCTTATATCACGACGTAAAATTATTTTACTTGCTCCATTCACTGTATAAATGCAATTGTCTAACAGTTTTTCAATTACGAAAAAATTATAAAAAAAAAAAATAATAATAAAAATTAATTAAAAAAAAAAAATAAATAAAAAATAAAAATGAGAAAAATTTTAAAATATTTTGAATGGCAATTTAATCCTTTAAGTATCCTAAATTAGTTTTTGAACATTAAAAAAGTGGAATTGTAGCTAATATGAAAAAGTAATGGTGAATTTATCAAAGGCCAATTATTAATTTCTAAAAAAGTAGAAAATAAAGAATTTGTTTTTTTTTTTCAAACAAATAACTTACAAAAATTAAAGGACGTTTAGAGAAGAAAAATCTGTAGAGTAGAGAAAAAACAAAGTGCATCTTCGAAAACGTCAAATGATCGTCAATTGATGAAATTCAGCTTAAAACTTTAAATTGCTCAATTTCATCAAATGACGAACATATGATGTTTTCGTAAATGCACAAACATTTAAAGAAAAGTTTAACAATGATTTTGACATATTTTTTTTTTTTTTGTAAAAATATTAAACCATTTGACGTTAGGACGTGTCTTTTATTTTAAAATTCCCTTACAAACACGAAATTTCTGTTTAAATTGAAGTATTCAAAGATTATGATTTCATTTTAGTTGACAAATGACAGAACTTTAAATTCACTTTATGATGAAAATGCAAATATTTTGAAAAAAAATTTAAAAAAAAAAAAAAGAATCTCTTTATAATTTTCAACGCGTTATCTGTACTTTTCCTTTTATGAATTGATAAAAAAAAAAAAAGACTAAAAATAAAAAAAAAAGTGCAATAATTCAATAAAACTGCGTCAGTAAAGTGAAATTTTTAAATCAAAGTTTTATTGTTTGAGTACAATCAATTACTGCTTGTCCTTTTTTTCGTTTTGTTTGCTCTTCTGATTTTTGTAAAACATTTTTAAAATTCGAAGTTTTACATTAATCGAAATATTTTTTTTTTTTATTTCAACGGAAATTCAATTACAAAACTGTAAATGTCAATAAAAACACACATACATTCTTGTTTCGTTTACATGTACCGAATTTTTAATTTTCATATGAGAACACAAAAAAAAGGACAACATTTTAATTTTATTTTATTCCAATATTCTGTACTTTATTATTATTTTATTATTAAATTTATTATTTTTGTAAATAAAAGCTTTTAGCTCTTTTAATTTTTTCTTCTTTTTTTCGTGTTTGTAATTATTGTAATGTGTTAGATATTTTTGTTTTTGTTTTGGTTTAAAAAAAATGAAATAATTCAATTAATTAAAAAAAAACTTTTATATTTAAAATTAAAAATGTTAATCCTCTCTATCTATTGTTATTTTAATTAATTTATTATAATTAATAATTTAAGCTAATTAAGTCCTTTTTTTTTTATTTTGAAAACTTTATTTAGTTGGTTCCATTATTTTTCGAAAATAACAAATTTGTTTGGTTACAATTTTATTAGAGATTATGGTTTAACGGAAGAAAAAATTGTAATAAAAATAATAAATAAAAAAAAAATGGTTTGTATTGTTGTGACTTATAATTAAAATAAATAATTTTCGAAGGCTGCATTTACCGTTCAGTGAACATTTTTACAAAATAATAAATTTTTCAATAATTAAAACATCTGATAATATTCAAATTTCAATATACTGAGAATTATTCTCATCATTTTTTTTTTGCTGCTCGATGAGCCATAATGAAAAGATAACCCTTTACTGAACTTTTATTAGCATATCGTTGACACATCATGTAGATAGAAATATGTTAAGGAAAATTAAGGGAATAAGAAAAGCAAGTGTTAATGAATGCTTGATTTGAATCTCTGGAGATTTTAAAAATGGGTGGAGCAGGTAACACATGTATTCATAAAAATTTAATCATACTTATAAATTTGTTTTTAAACTTACCAATTGCACAAATTCCAAAATTTGAATGTTTAGTTGGTAGAAGGCATAATGAATTAACCCATTTTTCACTTGATAAATCAAAATAAACAACTGAATTTGTTTCTTCACCACCACAAACATAAATTTTATCATATACTGTTACAGCACCATGATATGAACGTGGTGTAATCATTGGTAAAAAATTTTTCCAATTATTTTGTATTGGACAATAAAATTGACATTTTTTCTTAGTATCATCATTTTTACCACCACCACATGCAAATAATAAATTTTCATTAAATATTGTTGATGCTGAATTTAAATATTCATTGATTAATTTCGTTTTATTAACGAATTCCATATTATTTGAATATTCTTGTATTGTATTACCACATATTGTAAATATTTTCTTATCACGTCCACCATATCTTGACATTATTGATTTATTCAATAAAAAATGATTTTGTGATAATTTTAATTTTGTCTTAAATGTTTCATGAATTTTCATTGAAAATATATCATTACATTTAATTAAATTACATTCATATATAAATGATAGCATAAATTCATCTTTTAATAACGGTAAACGTATTTCATTTAAAAGAATTTCAATGTATTTTTTACGTTTTTCATAATCATTTTTAATCCATTTAATAACTTGTTCACATATTATTTCTTCAGAACAATTTAATGTGTTGTGTTTTATTAATTCTTGAACCTGTTCAACAACAACAAAAAAATTATAAAGCAAAAATTTATAAAAAATTTATATTTTAGAAAATGCAAGTAGGGTAGTTAGTATTCTAATCGTGGATCCCATCCTCTTTTTTCGAGAAAAAAAAATTACAAAAAGAACCTTCTTGAAAGAATAATTTCAACCCTTAATTATTGGACTTTTTTTTACCAAACGTAAATACTGGACTATCATAAATTTTACAAATTCTATTTAAACGTGTCCAATAAAGACTCTAAGCAGTAGTACCCTGCACAGTCATCTATTCAGCTTGTGAAACTCTATGATTTTAATTCGATATCATTCCAAATTTTTGCTTGCCCAATAGAAGCAAGTAGTGCGTTTTCTTTTTAAAGGCTTGTCATGGGTCTTCAAGAAGTTCATTTAGAAATATTAAAACGTCAACACGATGCATATGTTGCCGAAATATTTTAATTTTCAAACAATAGGTCAATCAAGGCTTGGTTGAAAGAAATGAGAATTTCATAATTGAACTAAGAGACGATGAATACCTGAATTTCAAACAAATTAAATCGAAATCTGGTTTTGTATAAAAAATTTCGTAGAAATTTCGAACAAAATCAAATTAAATTAGACTTAATCCGAATATTTTGCTTTTTTTTTGTTTGTTTTTGTACTTACCTCATCAAATACCAATGTAGAAAAAAATTCTGATGTGAATAACCTGTGGCCATTTTTCAAAATGTAATTAATACATTTCTTAGATAAAACTTCACTAATGTTTTTCTCTGTAAATCAAATTTCAAACAAAATAAAAATAATGAAAATTGGAATAACCCCTTGGTACTCGAAGTTTTCCTCGACTAAAGTTGATTTTGAAGAGAATACTTTGATTCTTGAATTCAGTAAATTATTTCTGTGCCTGAGCGATACACTTCGAGTGCTACACCAAATTTTGGAAGTGCTTGGAGGAGTACTTCGAGTGCAAAGTGTGAATAAATATATTTTTAACTCTTTTGAACTTACTGGGATCAATTATAGGATAATATTGTGTCTTTTTCAACTTTTCAAAAAAAGACATACTTATGTATTCTTTGACTTAAGTTCCATTGTAAAAGTATTAGAGATTTCCTAGCATGCAAAATTTCAGAAAACTGAAACATGAAATTTTCTTTTGTACTAAACCGTGAGCCAAAAACAGTTATCAGTTCGAAAGAGTTAATATGATTATTTACACGATTTTTTGATTTTTGAAATTTAAAAGTATTTACCTGCAAATCTCCATAAATCCAAGCATGTACTGTCATTTATTGTTGATTCTAAACAATCAGCAATAAAATTTTGTAAATTATTCAATAATAAATATGATGCATTCTCGAATGTTTCTTTCATATCATCGAAATTTATTTCAATTTCACCAGAATACATATAATTAATAAGCTTTTCTAATGTATTTCCGCATATATTTTGTAATACCATACTTGATTCTCTTGTTTCAGAAAGTTGTGCTTTTTATTAGAAGAAAAAAAAAACGAGTAAAAAAAATATGAAAAATAAATAATGTAAGAAAAATATAACTTGTAAAAAATTAGAAGAAAAAAAAAACCTACTATTAAACAATGCAAAAAAATAAGGACATGCGGAAGCAATTACAATTTTATGAACTGGAAAAACTATGCCATCCGATGATTCTAATTTCCAATCACAAAACTAAAATATAAAAAAAAAAAAATAAAGAAAACAAAAATGCTAGAATATTTATTTAATTTGCAATATTTTATTTTATTTTTTTTTAACTGGAGAAATACTCACATCATGATTTTCACATTTTCGATATTCATTCATTTGTTTTAGAATATCATTGCTTAGTGTAAGATCCTTAAAGGATTTAGTTTCTTTTTTCACTGGTTCAATATCAGTTGTTGTCATTTTTTGGCTGTTCCTAATTTTTAACGTAAAATAAAAAGTTATGCATTTTTTTTTTTTTTTAGAAAATTACTACAAAATCAATTATTTATTGAAATATTTACACTAATACAGTGCAACCTATAAAAGTTGACCACTTTTGTATCTAAATTCCAAAAATATACAAAAGTATGTTTGCAAATAATACAAAAAGATACTTTACGAATTTTTGCCAGATTTTCTTCATATTATTTTATATTATTCACAAATCTATGACAACACAGAAATGTTCAACTTACAAGGGTGGTCAACCTAACAGGTTTGACTGTGTTCTTTTTTTTATTTACAGAAATAAAAATAAAAATAAAAAATTTTAAAGCTTACATTAGAGTTCTTAATTTTTCATGAGAAATTCTCAAGTTTCTTTTTATTTGACTACTAATACGTTGATGTTTTTTATCTCTAAAATTCGATTTCATAATTTCATAATTTTTATTTGAAAATCACTTTTAAAAAATAAACAGTAATAAAATTGTTGTCAAAATGTAACAATTTTCTTATCGGAATTGATTTGTGTAAAATCAAAATTAATCAATCGATATCATGTTACATATGTATTTGAAAAGCAAAAAAAAAAAAAAATATGATGAGTAAGCTCTATAAAATCAAGTTTGTATTATAATTTTAAATAAAAATTATTATTTTTTTTATTTATTAGTAGAATGTGTAAGTGATAATTTCTGAACAGCTGCCAATATTTAGCTAATCAAAAAGAGCGAAATACAAAAGGTGCATTTTAGTTTTATTGGAGTCTCTTTTTAGGAGATGTTATAGAATAAAATAAAATTATTTATTTTGAACTGAAGGGCGCTTAAAGATAGAAAAGATAAAAAAATAAAATAACCGTCGACTAGTTTTGAATATTACTACGATTGGTTTGCTCAAGATTAGAAAAAAATTATTTAAAATTCTGAGACCAGATAAAAACTATGGCATTCTCGTGTAAATAATAAAAGACAAATTTCCAGTTTTTTCCTTTTCCCTTTTTTCTAATTTCTTAATGACCAGCGACTCGTAGTAGATCTAAAATAACAACGTTCGTACGTATATGTATGTATGTTCTCTATACTGAAAAACGGTCAAGAAGCTCGGCTTAGTGAACTTGTGAAATTTTAAATTTCAGCCTACGGTCCACTAAATAGTAAAAAATTTGGGCAGTTTACCCTATAGAAAAATTTTGAAATTCATTTTGTATTTAACTTTAGAATGCATGACGTAATCATATACCTATACATCTAAATATATACGTATTTAGACTTTGAGCCTTATTTTAAACACAATCCTTTTAAGCTACATATGACCATCTATACTTAATTGTGAAGGGTTCTATTTAATCATCCCGTTAATCAAAAACTGAAACTTTTTTACTCAAATGTTTATTAAAATTGCCAATTTTTAAACAAAAATAATCTTGCAGTCCTAGGGTTGTTAAAATTCATTGAATTACAAAAGCAATCTATCGTAAGCCACATTTTAATAATTATCTATCTAATAAATCAATCAAATGCATGCATCTAAAATCTATTACTTAATTATTTTTTAAAAATCAATTTCAATTCGGTTATTCCCCTTTTTTCAATCAAAATTAATGAAAAATTCACAAATTTCACAAATCACGAATTTGATATTTGAAAATAATTTGCGACGGTATTCAATAAAAACGCACAACACTTGGAAAATTATGACACTTTATGAACATACAAGCGAAATACAAAATAAAAAAAGATAGACAATATCTGTACACAACTTTTATTACATATGTTTTTTTTTTCTTTTTTTTTTCATTCCAAAAATTATTCTAAGTATTAGAAGAAAACAACAACAACCTTTAGACAAATAATTACTAATTAAAAAACTTACTAATTGATATTTTTGTTTAATTTAAATAAAAATGAAAAAAAACGCACTGCGTTAATTAACAAAGAATTAAATTACACTTGAAATTCACTTGGTAATTAATAAAAAAAATAAATAAATAAATGCAAAATGCCGCAAATTGTAATTGTTGTTTGTTTGGCTGTTTGTTAGACCTGACAAGTGACAATTCAATCATACTGTATGAAGTGGTTTGAGTTTGAAGTTCATTTTGATGATAATTTGCTTGTACACATTAGGTGGTTAAACCGGTTATTTTGCGCTAGTTGTAACAGTAATGGTATAATTTTTTTCCTACTTGGTATAATAAGAATCATTCAAAATAATTTTAGCTTCACGGTTGTAATACACTCATACTCTCGTTACAACTGGTCGTACCACCTTCAGATGTAGTTTGAGCAGTTGTAAAAACAGGTTTTAAAACCGGGTTGCGTCTATTGTTACGACCACCTAATGTGTTCATGCCCAATTTTGTATAGTTCGCTTTGAAGCGAATTTTTAATTTTAAATGTGAATTTGTCAGTTAAATTCAAATTTTACATTTAGTTTCTACAAAATTGAAGAATTTTAATATTGAATGATATTTCCCAAGAGAAAAAAAAGCATTATTTTAATAAAATATAAACTATTATTTATGTGTATTTATTTATATCATGTGAAGAAGCCCAAAATTTATCATGAAATGCAAAAAATGAAAGAAATAGTATGTATTAATCTTAAATTTTTGGTTTTATAAATTAAATCATGAAATTTTAAAAAGGCATCCATTTTCATATAATCTATGTATTGTTATTCTTTCCTCACAACCATATGATACCGCTCATAAAGTCCTGTTTTGTGAGTGATAATCCTGATTACATTGAAAAATGTTTTTAAAATTTAGCGTATCATATAGAAATAAAACATAAACAATATCCTTGAATGAGAAGGAAAAATATACAAAAAATAAAACTTATAAAAATAAAAGTTCATAAACATTGTCAAAAATGAAAAATGCATCAAAATACAACAACAAAAATCTTTCTAATGCATCAAAAGTTTTTAAAAACTCTGAAATTTTATAGTACGTACACATATATGCACACACATACATGTACATATGTATGTATTTATTTTTAATTTAAAAAATATCTATAAAAGACAACAAAATCCTTATATCTTATAAAAACCAGAAAGAAAAAAATAAAACAAAAAAAGGATAAAAAAAACTTTATAACATTCACTTTATATGTCTTCTTAAATTTCCATTTTTTTTTTATTTTTATTTTTTTTTTTTTTTTTGTATGAAAAAAAAAAATATGTACATAAAACCTTTAATACAAAATAAGAAAATGGACATAATTTATTTTATATTGATTTCATATACTCCTATAATTTTTTTTTTTTGTTTTTTCCTTTCTTATATAGTGTGATCCTGGAATTGGAGTAGATCGATTTTTTCATGCTTTATACACACAACATTCAACAAGAATGATTATGTTACTTGGATCAGCTTGTTCAGAAGTAACTGAAAGTTTAGCTAAAGTAGTACCATATTGGAATATTGTTCAGGTAAATATATGTACATATGTATGTATATGTATATTGTACAATGTATAACACATAGATAAATACATTGTATAGCGCTATATAAATACATACATATTATATAAACTGTGATAAAATTGATATGAAAAAAGAAAAACAAAAATAAACAAAGCAACAACAAAAATAAAATATTTACTTAAATTTTCTTTTACTAAATATTTTTGTGTAACTACCATACAACACGTTTTTCTCAAATAACTATTACAAAAAAAAAAAAAAAAAAACGAACACATAAGAAATGAAAAAAAAAAAATATATAAATAATCGAAAAGGTCACATATCAAATGAATTTTTTATTTATGATATTTCTCCTTTATATCATTTTTCTATATAAGAGGACATCATTCTATCAACAAAAAAAAAAAAAAATAAGTAAAAAATAAATAAAATAATATTTGAACTCGAATACACATTTTTGATCCGAAATATATCTTCTATATCCTTTTTTTTTATTTTTTTTATTGAAATATTATAGAGAAAAAAAATCCTTGCTTATATTTTATTTATTTTTCTCTTGTACTTTGAAATATTTAAAGAAGGAATCCAAATAAAACAAAATAAAAAAATAAAAAAACACATGAAAAATGATTTCTTATACAGCAAAATATTATACGTCGAATCATCAAACCATAAAAATGATATTAAAATTTATTTGTTCAGGAAAGAAGAAAAATATATACTTATATCTAAATATAATATAATTGATTATGTTTTTTTACTCCTTATCTAAGTTTTTTTTTTTTTCTGTTTCCCGGTATTATTTTCTCGTAACAGAGGAGAAAAAAAAAACACAATTATCATCATTATTCGTCTTTTTTTAATTTTCTATTATTATTATTATTTTTTTTTTTTCATTTTTCTTGTCGATTTTCTTTAATACAGGTTTCATTTGGATCAACATCACCAGCATTAAGTGATCGTCATGAATTTCCATTTTTTTATCGTACTGTAGCACCAGATTCATCACATAATCCAGCACGTATTGCATTTATTAGAAAATTTGGTTGGGATACAGTAACAACATTTTCACAAAATGAAGAAATTTATTCATTAGCTGTTAATGATTTAGTTACTGAATTAGAATCAGCAAATATATCATGTGCAGCAACAATAACATTTGCTGAAACTGATTATAAGGAACAACTTTTATTACTTAGGGTAAGTGGAAATATATGTAAATAGATACATACAAACAAACAAAAATTAGCAACATGACAAAAACAATACACAAAAATTTTTCTACAAAAAAAAAAAAAAAAGGATTCAAAATATCATTTCCAATTACAAATTATGTTCAAGAAATTTTTTATCAAGAGTACAATTTTTTCGTAGAAGAAAATTTTTTTAGACAGCCTAAAAGTATGCTGAAAGTATGCAATAAATTATTCATGTCAACAAATAATTTTCGAAAAACAATTTTAAACTTTGATATTTCACAATTTTAATGTTGTCAAGCATTCAGAAAACTTGCTTAATCTTACTCTTTCTAAAAAATAAAAGATAAAAATGAAAAAAAAAAAATAACAAAATAAAATGAAATAAACACCCTTCATCCCAAAAGTATATTTTCTGGTAATTTATCTTTGTCGATTATGTTTTTTTTCTTCTTTCATTCATTTCTTTTCCTATATTAGGAATTAGATACTCGTATAATTATTGGTAGCTTCTCCCAAGAGCTTGCACAAAAAATATTTTGTGAAGCTTATAAATTGGGTATGTTCGGTGCTGATTATGCTTGGATATTACATGAAGGTATGATACCAACATGGTGGTGGAATTTATCATCACCTGCAAATGATGATACCAACAACAACAACAACAAAAATAATAATAATAACAATAAAATGAATAAAGATTGCTTTCAATATCAGCTACAGGAGGCCGTTGAAAATCTTATTATTGTATCAAGTCATAATAGTATTGTTGGTAATGATGTCAGCTATAGTGGACTGGTAAATATTAATTTTTTTTTCTCATTTTCGTTCTTTATTTTTTCGGTTTGTTTTTTTTTTGTTGTCGAATTTATCGATCATTTATAATACCTATATTTTGCCCCAAAAATATTATATAAATTTATAATATAGTAAATCCTTCAGAGTAATGAAATGTTTGCCAATCAATTGAGTCATCATCTAAATGTTACAAAAAAATCTCATCATCATCAACAACAACAGCAACAACAACAGTATCAGCATCATTTATTATCAAGATATGCTCCACAAACATATGATGCTGTTTGGGCAATTGCTTTAGCATTGCGGGGTGCCGAAGAACATTGGAAACGTGAATCATTACAATCAAATAAATTGGATACATTCGATTATACACGTTATGATATGGCATTAGAATTTTTACATCAATTGGGAAGACTTAATTTTCTTGGAGTATCTGTAAGTTTTTATTACCACTTTTTTACACATGAAAAAAATTTAAAAATTAATTTAAAAAAAAAATCAACTTTTACACACATGCAAACATATACAAACTGGAAAAAAAAAACAACAATAATAAACGTAAAATAAAAAAGGGTCCAGTATCATTTAGTGGTCCAGATCGTATTGGTACATCAGCCTTTTATCAAATTCAAAATGGCTTATTAGAACCTGTAGCACTTTATTATCCATCAGAACATAATTTAGATTTTAATTGTCCAAATTGTAAGAATATTAAATGGCATAGTGGGCAAGTTCCAATTGCAAAAAGGATATTTAAATTGAAAGTTGTTACAATAGCACCAGCTGCATTTTATACTATAGCAACTTTAGCATCTGTTGGAATTGCACTTGCTATTGCATTTTTGGCATTTAATTTACATTTTAGAAAATTAAAGTAAGTTTACATTATATTGGAATTAATTGGACCATAATTCAGTTTTTTTTTTTTTTGTTTGTTAAATATTTTATGGTAATTTTATTTTCCATGTTTTTATTGGTTTCGATTTTAGGGCAATAAAACTTTCTAGTCCGAAATTAAGTAATATTACCGCCGTTGGTTGTATTTTAGTATATGCAGCTGTTGTACTATTAGGTTTGGATTATTCAACATTACCATCTGCTGAAATATCATTTTCCGCTATTTGTACGGTAAGTCAAAAAAAAAAAAAAAAAATTATTCATAATTTTAAAAAACCACAAAAATAATAATTATTTTACTCTGTAGTTCCGTCTTTAGAATAAAAAATCCTAAAAAACTATTGCATAAAATTTTTTAAGATTATTTTTTATTATTTTATTTCAAGGATACTTGTGTGTGAAAACGATAAGATTAAATTTTATCGTATTAAATATGTTGTATTTCGAAAGTATTACATAAAAATTTACATTCTAATAAAATTTAGATTTGTTTCTATAAATTTTAATGACTTTAAATAATATTAAATATTTTTATAATTGTTATTTATTGGTTTTTTTTTCAATATGTATTCGTCCTATGTACAATCAAACAGTTAAATGAAGAAAAAGAAAAAAAGGATTATATAAAAAAGGATTATATATAATCTGAAAGAATTTACAGTACAAATTTTCATGATATTTTAATAATTTTTTTAAGAGAGGTATTCGCTTTTAAAAATTAAAGAAAAAAAAATAATATTTTTTAAAGCCTAAAAGTATGCTAAATATATGCAATAAATAATTACTCATTGTGAATGTCAGATTAGATCAGTTTCAAATGAAAGTTTTCGACATTTACTCATTTTATGAGTACGACCAAATGCTTTAGATTGGCCACTCTGTTGCCATTGTATATAATTTTAGTTTGTCTTGACGATGAAATTTTCAGATCAAACTGTTAATTATTTTTTAAATTTTTCCTGCAAAAATATTTCAGAGTTGTTAGTTTCTCCATGAGAAAAAAAGTTTAAATTACAAAGGGTTAAATCGTAAAATGTGTATATTTTTCTTTGAAGTTAGAGTACATAAGTATGTATACGATAGATAATTATAATTGATCTTCGGAATGAAGTTATACTTTTTCTAACTGATAAAATTATTCAGAAAAATATATATAGGTATTTCTTAAAAAATACAGTCAATTCTCTTTTCCTTCCATAATTTAAAATCCATTAAATTGAAATTAAATTAAAAATTGTATGTTCATACAAAAATTTGTTTTTATTAAATGAATAATTTTTCAAGCAATTTCCGTATGCATTCATATTCATTTTGATGCATATTTTTATAATTAACACAAATTCTACTTTTTTCTTTCTATAATTTCTTTATTTCTTCGATGTGTTTTTTTTTGAATTTTCTGCTCTCTTTTTTTAAAATAAATAATTTTTTTATTGATAAAATATCTTACGTTAGGTATCTGATAATAGGATTTTTTTTTTACTTTTTCTTTATTTCTTTATTTCTTCATTTATATACTCGTATGTGTTTTTTTTATTATTTTTTTTTTTTTTCATAATTTTTTAAGGGTATATTCCCATATTGATAATATATTAAGCGAAAAACCAAAAGGATATCCTTTTATGATGAATTTTTCTCTACATCTGAACGTACATCATTTGTATAGCATATGAACATTGTATGAGCATTTCTTCATAGAAACTAAACATACAAATATTTTTTTTATATCTATAGTTGTACTTAATTTGAAAGTATCTATATATCATACATACATATAATATATAATTCTTATACATTATAGATACATAACAACTGAACCGAAAAATAAATGAAAATTTAATATTCTATATATACTCGTATGTACCACAAACACCCACTCACACATATTTATAAACATTCATTTTAACATATCCTTAATTTATTTATATACACATGTATGTAAATATGTATGTATAAATACGACATTCATGCAGTGGCGTCTCGTCCAGGTGTTCAAGGTGTTCACAGAACACCCATATAATCTAAAGCAAATTTAAAAAAAAATTGAGAACGCCAAAGTAATTTTCATAACTTCAATAGTAATGTCCACATAAAGCTAGAGTGTTCTATTATAACGTAGAACCCAGCCTCACATTCAGTGATGTGCATTTGAAGCCGTCCCCGTTTCGTAAATAATATAAACAATATAAATAATATACAACCAGGGTGTGAAGCTCTGATGTAGAACACAACCTCATTTAGTATTATTTCTATCAAAATGTATTGAAGTTCTACTCAAGAAGAACTTTAATACTTTTCAATCCTATGCATAGAAAGTTGAGGCTTTGCTCTCGTACTGTAACAATACAGTTGTTATGTTATATAATGAAGGTGTTCAATTCTGAAGCAGAACCCAAGTTACAATTAGACTAAATGTTATTTTTAACAACCTTGCAACTTTAAAAAATGTACACTTTTATATTATAAAGTTGGTTCTGTAAAAAGTTCGAACAAACTTCAAAATCAAAGTCACACCTATAGACAAAGCCAAGCCAAGTGAAATATTGAATTAAAAAATTGTTTGTATGAAACGTCACATATTTTTCACATATTGAATTATTTTATTTTTTTTTTTTGCCAACTTTAAACTTTAACTTCTCGTGCTGTATTGCACCGATTTGAGTCAAATAAAATGCAATAGGTCAGAAAATAGTTCAAGAATTGAAATGTACACTTTTTTTAAGGATCAGGATATTAATTAAGAAAAAAAATAGAGAGAAGAAAAAAGGTATTTGTCTAAAACATGACTTTTATTCTGTTTTATCCTATAACTTTTACCCTAGTAAACGGATTTTCATCATTTAAAGTTTTTATAATATTAGACCCTTCAAAAAATATCCTAGTCAAATTTCAGATTTCTAGTACTAAGAAAATATACAAGTCTAAGGAATTAAAAAATGTAACATTTTGATATTAAAAATGGATGAGTGGGTGTATAATTTAAATTATAACGAAGGGTTAAAGCTTGTTGAATAGACTCAAAGAAGTTAAAAAACATAAAGTAGATTCAACAAATTACTGACTTTGACAAAAAGCACCTTATTTTTTAAAAATGTTCATACTGCCCTAATATTTTATTGAAATAAAAATTGAAGCTGAAATTTTTAACTGTTTGTTTTGTAATTTTTTTGATATTAATGTTGATATTAATGTTGTTTGTTTCGTAATAAAAATATTTGTACTGCCCGAATACTTTGTTGAGCTACTATATAACTACATATATGTATATTTAATTTCTTAAATTTTCTCAATTACCCTGTAGCACACCCAGGTGAATAAGTCACGAGACGCCACTGCATTCATGTATATGAGAATCATCTTTAAAAACTTGTGTACTATATAAGTGGTATTAATTCAGTTATATCCTTTAATTTAACAGAACTATGAATTTTGTAGATTGAACGATATATGTATGTATGTATATATGTACATATATATATGTTTATATGTATGTAATAAAGTGAGTATTATCAAGATTTAATAAAAGTATGTATATTTTTCTATCTATCTGTCTCTCTATGTGTATATTTATTCGCATATATAATTTTAAGTTTAAACCGTACATAAACACGTATTACATTCAATTTTTGTTGTACCTACATACAAATACTATGTAATACATTATAATGTATGTACTCGTATGTAGCTAGCAATTTCATAAAGATTCAAAAATCTATTTTCTCATTATATATTGTAACAAAATTGAAACATTGCTGACATAAAATATCAAAAAAAGACATTTTCAACTTTTACAATATATTGAAAATTTAATTGGTCTCTATTGCAAATACTGCATACACACTATAGGTACAAAGGATATATTAAATGTTTTTTGAATGTGTATATCATAAAATTTTATACAACATTTTCTACTTGATTTTATTTTTTTTTCATTTTGTAATTGTAATTAAAATGCTCTTTTCAATTACTTTTTTTTTTTTAAATTTTGAAAAAGAAAAAAAAAATCGAATCATTTAAAAGTATATTTTTAAATTGGATTTGTGAAATACAAAAAACGTTTTTTTTTAATATTATGATAGGAAAAAAGTCTTTCAAGTTAAAAATGTAATTGATGAAAAATCAAATCGTAAATGATTTGTAGAAATTGCTTTTTCAATGAGAATATCCTATAGGTAAATTTAAAAAGTCAAATGATTTATAAATAAAAGAGTAAAATATCGAAAATTAATACCACACACAAAGAAAAAAGGATACATGTAATTTTTTTTTTTTTTTAAATTGTATGGAATGTGAATAAATGCAAGTACTCGTAAGCATGTTACCTTGTTATTGAAGGTGAAAGAAAAAAAAGATGATAGGATAATTCTGCACAAAAAAATACGATTTGAAATTTATCACACTGAATATAATCTGTCATTTTTGTAATGTTGAAATTAAAGGATTTTCCTCTACTGAATGAAGAACTTATGCATACTAAGGATGATAAGGACATTTTTAATGAACATTTTATTTCTTCAAAATATATTTTAAGCATAAGTAAAAATACATAAATGTGATCTTAAGGACCTGTCCTAAATCACGCTGTTTTTATCATTAATTTACGTAATAAGATCCAAAAATTTACGCCTTGATCCATAAAATGAGTAATAAAACTGAAAAAGAAAAATAACATATTATAACTTTCCATTGCTAATCCTTTTTGAAATATGTGGTACTTTTTTTTACATCGTTTATTCCCAAGTCTCTAGAACCATCATAAAAGAAGAATATAATTGATTTCCATAAACCTTTAAACTAATGAAAATTTACCTAAGTTTTACGTGGATTTCAAACAAGTTATTTGACAAAAATAAATCATTTTTATGCTACAAGATTCATTTTGCAGTTCGTATTTTACTTTAAAATTGCTAATACCAAAACGGATTATCCTGATAATCACAGAGTGCTACAGATTTCTTTCTACTTTCAATTTTTAATTTTATTATTTTTCAAAACAATAAATTAAAATCTGTCAAATGTTAAATTTTTTCCTTCTTTAATCTTTCATTAGAAAATAAGAACAAAAACATTTTTCATTGAAAACAATTACTTTCCAGCATAATTTTTCTTCAAATAAAAAATGTATTTTTTTTTTTTACAGTACAGAAATATGATGTTTGTTTTGATCTATGAACTAAAGATGATTTTTTATTCTTATGCTCTGTACTGTACCGTCTATGTATGCTATTATGCATGGAAAGTGAGATAAACTCCTGTCCTGACCATACTCCTCCAACTTTACCATTTCATCCATTAGTTTTTTTTCTCGATTAAGTCTGTTCAATTCATAAATTTAGTACTTTCATTCAGTGGAGTTAGAAAAAATATAAGTGGAAAAATTATGAATAAAATATTACTTTTGATTTTTGAAACTTTAAACTTTTAAAAAATAAAAAAATAGAACAAACAAATATTTCTCTGTTAAATGTATTTTTTTTTTCTTTTCTGAAATAAATTTTAGAGAAAGGATAATAATTTTTCCTTTTTTTTTTTTTATACATTCAGGCACGTGTTTATCTTCTATCAGCTGGATTCTCTTTAGCATTTGGTTCGATGTTTGCAAAAACATATCGTGTACATAGAATATTTACACATACAATTGGTAGCAGTATATGCAAGGATAAAATGTTACAGGATACACAATTAATTTCACTTGTTTGTGCACTTTTATTACTTGATGGTCTTGTTGTTACATTATGGATTGTTACAGATCCAATTGAAAGGCATTTAAATAATTTAACATTAGAAATTAGTTCAAGTGATCGGAGTGTTGTTTATCAGCCACAGGTAAGTTATAAATTTTTTTTTTACTTTTTTTCTTTTCTTTTGTTTTTCTATTTCTTTCGCTGGCTTGATTTTCAAGCTATTTTAGTTATTCTGTGATTATTTTTTTTCTTCATAAATTTTTCTGTGGAAATACAGGAAAATATTTAAATTGGAAGAAAAATGTTTTTTTAATTAAGCAATAAATTGAAAGAAAAAAGGAAAAAAGAAGATTTTTTTTAATCAATTTTTATTTATTTATGGTTTCTACACACATATGTTGCACACAAGGACAAACAGTAACGATAAATTCATTTCAAATAAATTGTCACATAATTTTTTTATTTTTAAAAGTAATGTGGGTTTTGATATTTTTCAGTATTTGAAAATTGATTATGAATTTTTTTCCTTAATCAAACATTTAAAAATATCTTAGAACAACTGTTCAAATAACCACCATATCCTTCTTCTTTTTTTTTTTCATAAATGTACAAAATAAAAAGTTATTACCTCATATAACCGATTTTATGTTTCTTTAAAAATAATTTAATTCACATTTAAAAGGAAACTATATCCTTTAAACTTTAATGTGACATTCATAACATCTGTGTTTACATCCAAACTAAAAAGTTTTCAGCAAAAACATAATTTTTAAGGAGTATTTAACAAGGATCTTAAAATTTTGATAAAATAAAAAAAAATAACAAGAAAGCAAAGAAAAGAAAAAACAATGTCATTTACATTAAAGGCAATCCCTTTTTATGCTTTTACATTGATTTTAAAACATGCTTACTTCGAAAACTGTAATTTACATATTTAAATAAAAACAAAAGAACATTATAATAAACAGGATGTTATCATTTTATGTATAACGATGTCATATACCTCGTATTACAAAAAAAAAAAAAAAATACATATCAACAATATACATATGTATGTACATATGTCATTATAATATGATATCTATGATATGTACAACCAGTATTAAAGTGTGAGATACAACATTTTTGAGCACAAAATATACATTATCTATCTTTCTTGTTTTTTTTTCTTCAAATTTTCATTGATTCTTCTCTTATTCCTTTAGAAAATATAATTACAAAAACGTACAAGTATCTATATTCAATTTATGTCAACATTTTGTGATAGTTCAAGCGAAAAATTCAAATTTAAAAAAATTTATATCTTTTATTGTTTCATTTTGAATTATGTGTGATATTCAAGATGCTTGTATATTCTTTGTTTCAAAAAAAAAAAAAAAAATTATGCTATGAACAAAAATTGGAATATTGATGTCTGTACTACCAGAATTTAAAGCATTTTAGACATATTTGATCCTTTTAAGATATTTTCCTGATATCTTTGCATCAAGTCAGATCAGGCAATGCAAATTATATAATTATGAGGTTGAATTCTTTCAAAATTTCTTGATACGTCTTTTAGATATGATGAAAAAGGAGAATCTAATTGGTATAATAACCTTAAGAGCTTATAAAGGATAACAAAGGTTGAAAAATTTCTCACAGTTTTGGGGTTTACAAATATAAGACTCTTGCCTTAATTTGAATGATAATGGTAAAGAAATGTCATTTTTGTGAAAAATCATTTATAAATTGACTTTGATTTGAATATCATGTGTAAGTTAACTTAATCGTTATCAATGAGCGTTTTAAAATGGCCTCTCTTGTAGTTCATTTTGAATACAGCACTGAATTTTCTTACTCGAAGTCAAATGGACATCTTGTGCTATTACAGATTTACTACGATCTAATTTGAATTCATACAGAAAATTTGAAGGAAAGAACGAACATTCAAAAAATTCCTTAAAAAAGTAAACTGAAAATTAATTTAAAAGCACTTTGTTTTTGAATGCATGAGCTTTTCAGAAAGGCCAAACAATATCCAATCAATGAGCCTGTACACATTAGGTTAGGTTGTTGTAACAACGACGCAAACCGGTTATAAAACCTGTTTTTACAACTGTTCAAACTACATCTGAAGGTGGCACGACCAGTTGTAACGAGAGTATGAGTGTATTACAACCGTGAAGCTAAAATTATTTTGGATGATTCTTATTATACCAAGTTGGAAAAAAATTATACTATTGTTCTTACAACCAACGCAACAATAACCGGTTTAACCATCTTATGTGCAAACAGTGAATGAATAGCAACCAGACAAGCCAACACTTGAATACTTACTGAACAAATATTTGAAATTCCATGTGACGCGACCTAATATATCCTTTTATAAATCTTAAAGTTTTTTCTTCGAAATATTTTTTACAGTTATTTTTATACTTCAAACACAAATCAATTTTCCAACAACAACAAAATTACAAAACAATTTCCTACAAAATACCGTCCATTAAATCTCTGCACATCAAAAAAATAAAATTAATAATTATTTTATTTTCATTTAAGTCTTCAAAAAATACCTTTCAAATAAAAATCCCTCTATTCAAATTTATTTTATTATTACAAGTAAAATTTATTAATCCTACGGGAAGCTAAACTTTTTTTTTTTATCCTTTTTTTCCTGTAGGTATTTTAATAAAAGTCTGACCAAATGAAAAAACCACAAAACATAAATTAAATATTAAAGAAAAAAGAAAATAAAAAAAAACAACAACAAATTTTATATAAACTCATAAAAGTTACTTAAATCTTTATTAAATGAAATTTTAAAGGAAAAAAACATTTTTGAGAAAGAATATATAAGTAGGTACAAGTACATACATAGTATATATACCATAGTATATACATATATGCATAGAAATATGTGTACAAGAATACTGTACGATTTATGAAAAGAAATATAAAGATAAAGTTTACTTATGAAAACACAATAGATATTTTCATAAAGGACACAAATAATTTGGCAAAACTAAACACAGACTCCATTGTGTGTAATTGTTCACATTATTAAAATCTATATAATAATAATAAAAAAAGAAATTAAAAAGAGAGAAAGTAAATTTGACCACATATTTTTGTAAACTATAGTTAATAATGAAATGTACTCGTTTAGTGGCAGTTTGTATACGTAAAAAGGATGTTCAAAAATTTTTCGGAAAATTTCAATAAAACACAAAGATTTAATTTTTTTTGAATTTAATTTCTACACACGTTTTCTCCACTATCGTAGTCCATATCTATAAAACTATGAAGACAGGACGCCAAATCATATTGTAATTACTATCTTGTAAATATTCGCATTGAATGCGGTTTTTGGTTCTCAAATATTCAATTAATGTCATATTTTTCACATCTAGAAAAAAAAAATTCAACCGTAACTTTGCTAACTAATTCGTCTGTCTCTGATTTTATGGTTCTCGGAAATCCTACTACTTTGTATTTTTAATTCTGAATCATATAAATGAATTCAGGTCTCATCATCGGTCACTATATGTACATTACAGAAAGCCCTCAGAATTCGAATTATGTCTAATAAAAAATCCCAAAGAAATTTCGCCTAATATTCCGACGCAATGCAATGCTCTTGGTTGAATACCTAAATTTCTACCATTTTTTCGCATAACAACAGCGAAAAACTTTTTGTTTCTCAAAGCTGTTACACTTCTACCACAAGGAAATACTTTTGTTTTTCGATGGTGCTACATCCCAAATCGAGCCAGGGCCTTCTCTAGACAATTTTTCTAGACAATTTTTCTGTTTTCTGAGGTTACTATGCCGGAAACTTTTTTAACACCCTACGTACATACATACATATTATATACTTTTGGAAATATGTAATATAATAAAGAAAACGAATATTCAAGAGCATACCATCATCCCCAATTTTGATTATATTATTTTATTGGCTATTTTGTGGCAGCATGTACAAAAGTTTCATTTTTTTTTTCACCTATGTAAGTCTTTTATTACATTACATATTCTTTTTTTATTTTCTCCTTCTGTTTTTTTTTTTTTAACATTTTGGTCTAAATATCATGTATGAAGGTACTTTACCTTAACTATATAAATTACACTTTTTATCTTGTACAACATGTGTGTGTGTGGTATGTAATTTTATTTTCTAACATTTTTATTTTTTTTTTTTTTTTACTTTATCTTATTATGTTCAACAGGTCGAAGTATGTCGTTCTCAACATACTCAAAGTTGGCTTGGAGCATTATATGTTTATAAAGGATTATTACTTATTGTTGGTGTTTATATGGCATGGGAGACAAGACATGTTAAAATATCAGCATTAAATGATTCACAATATATTGGTGTATCAGTATATAGTGTTGTTATAACAAGTGCTATTGTTGTAGTTTTAGCTAATTTAATATCTGAACGTGTTACATTAGCATTTATAACGATAACAGCATTAATATTATCATCAACAACAGCAACACTTTTATTACTTTTTTTACCAAAATTAAACGACATATGGAGTCGAGGTATGTAATATATTTATATTTATTATTTTTAGTAAGTATATGTTTATTAGAATTTTTTAGGCGGCATAAAATAAAAATGTACAGTAGAAAAAACAATCTACCCACATATTACACATACAGATTATATTATATTTATAAAACAACAACAAAAGCAAAAAATAAATGTACTTATTTTAAATTAAATTTTCATATGATCATAATCATAAACGTGATATGAATTTTCTTCACTTTTTTATTTTTTTAAACAAAAAACAAAAAAAAAAACAAAAAAAAAGAAATACCAAAAATTTATTCATTGCAAATGTTAAACTTACTATATGAGGAAATGGGAATTTTGTTTTTTTTTGTTTTTGTTTTGTTTTTCATTTTGTTTTCCTATTTTAGATTAAAACAAATTTACGATAATGACATGATGATGATTATTGATAAAAAAAATATAAAAAAAATTTACATATATTTAAATTTTTCTTATTCGTTTTTCTTTTCTTTTATCTTTATTCGTTTTAGGTGATACTATTGATCCAGTTATACATAGTATGGGTTTAAAAATGGAATGTAATACAAGAAGATTTGTAACAGATGAAAGACGTGAATTACAATATCGTGTTGAAGTACAAAATCGTGTTTATAAAAAAGAAATTGCTGCATTAGATGCTGAAATACGTCGTTTAGAAAAATTATTAGAATCAAATTCATCAACATCATCATCAAATGCATCATTAATGGGACCACAAATTGTAAGTTTTTTTTCCATTTTTTTGTTGTTGTTAAGTTTATAATTAAAAAATTCCAAGATATGTGAGAAATTATATTTATTTAGCATAAAATTTTAATTGAAGTCATAAAAAATTCAAACGAGTAACGGTACTTTTTTTTCCAAACAAAACTTTTAAAATAATCCAAAGTAGAAGGAAAGCGTAGTTTCGAAAATTTGCAAAAACACTACATGCAAATAAAATCAAAATTCAATTAGAACTTATAAAACAACAAATCTATTTTTTTTTCTGTCTTTCTCTTTTTTTATTTTCATACATTGAACTTACAGCCTGAAGTATCTGTAATTGCTGAAGCTCTCTCTGGTCTTGTACCACCATCTGCACAGCCCACCGCATCAAAATCCAGAACTCCAAGTATCACTGGAGGATTACCGTATCTTCTACTATCCGTACTCCCACCAGTTATTCCAAGAGCTAGTTGGCCTTCAGCTGAATACATGCAAGTTCCAATGCGACGATCGGTAACATTTGCATCACATCCTCAATTGGAAGATGCATCACGTTCTGTACATGATGTTTGTTTACCAGCTGCTGATTTAATTAATCTTCGTCTTGTCCATCAACAAGCAACTGAAACAAAAACTGGAATAATCAACAAAATCCGAGGAATATTTGTGAGATCATCAGGAAGTAAAGGATCATCGAACAGTATATCTGGTTCAAATAGTGTAGCTACTACTGGTAGTATACGAGCTGCACTTAAAAGTCATATGGGAATGATTACAAAATTCATTCCAACTGCTGCAGAAACATCAGCATCCTGTAATGCACTTTACAATGTTCCATCTAATATGAAATCAATAGAAAAATTAAATTTAGCTAAAAGCGGAAATGATTTAAATCAAGCAACAATTGAAAATTTAGGATCATCCGAAAAGAAATTATCAATTTCTTTAGCTGATGAAATTAACGGTAGTAGTAGTCGTAAATATATAAAATTACCAACTGAAACGCGTGTTAGTTTTCTATTACCACTGAGTAGACGACCATCATTGGCAGCTCAACCGACATTACGTGAACGTATTAAAGGATCACCAAGATTTCCGCATCGTATAATACCAACATGCAGTTTAAGTGCACTCGAAGAGAAAGAAAAAGAAAATAACAAATTAATACAATCAACTCTATCGAATGCTGGTCGATTGAGTGTAAGTTGTGGTGCTTCAAATTTTATTAATGACACAAAACCAATTGTTGATAATTCAAATAACAGTACAATTGTAACAATTACAAATAATGTTAACAATAAATCAACAAATATAATTGAAAATCAAGAACAAATAATTCCAATTACAAAAATATCATCATCATCATCACCATCATCAGATATTCAACAAAATAAATTACAACAATCAAAAACAACATTAGAAAATGGTAAAGACCAAATTAACCATAATTATAATCATCATCATCATCCTATGGTTATATCACCAACAGATCAAACATCATAATTTGGTTTCTTCTGTTTTGAAACATATAATTAATAGAATTTCTAATATACAGGTGTAAAATAAAATAGAAAAGGTGTAATGAATAACCTACCGAAATTTCAAAAAAAAAAAAAAAAAAAAAAATGATAAATTAGATAAAAACTTTAACAAAACAAACAACAACAAAAATATCGGTTTGGCAATCATTAGATGTTTTAATTCATAAGTAGATAAAATTTAAAAATAAAAAAAAAACTAAGCTTAGATTAAGGATTTTAAAAAAATCAAACATAACAAAATGACCTTCTCTAAAAGCAATATTTAAAAAAAAAAAACATATGTGGAACAATTCATTAGATAAAATTAGATAAAATTTATCATTATTTAATCAGAATTTAAAAAAAAAAAACAAACAAACAGTATTTTCAATATGAATGTGATGTACCTATATACTTATATTGTATTTGCGCATATACATGTACCCCCTCCAAAAAAAAAACCAAAAAAAAAAAAACCAAAAAACAAAAAATATTGTGTATATCCTCTTTAGTGATATTTTCTATAGATATGAGATAATAAAAGTTTATGTATCATTTATATTGTAGAAGCAATAAAAGAAATAAAAACTAAAAAAAAAAAAAAAAAATTTCAAATTAGAAAAATAACAGATAAATCGTATATGTAAGATGCTATTGATATAATTTACAAGGAAAAAAATGCATTTGTCCTCCTTTATCAAAATATGTAATAATAATAATAATAATTTCCTAAGAATAGTTACTTAGAATAAAAAAAAAAACAAATTATGTATCTAAAAAAAAAAAGTACCAAAAACAACAAAAGGAATTTATAAAAAATTTAAAATTCATAAGAAAAACCATAAAATTTAATGTATGTAATTCTAAGAATGATCCAATAGATGTTATTTTAGATTTTAAACAAAAAGCAATATTTTTATTTTAATTTTAATTTTAAATAAAATACATACATACTTACAATTGTATAATATTTGTGTAATAACTAATTTTCAAGAAAAAAAACAAAATAGAAATTATTAATTTGTGATTTAATTCAAGAAATATATTATGAAGAAAACTATATAGAAATTTTAACAAAATGGTGTTTTTTTTATCCTTTCAAAACCTTTTTTTCACTTTGATTACATTCACCACAACTTTCAGAGCAAGAACAGAAGCCAGCGTTTATTTGACCTAGAAAAGCCTGCTTAGAGCTCAGTGGTTATACAATCCAAAATGAAATACAAAAATGCTAAAAGCCCAGCACGCACACAAAATCGTCTAATAATCGTGTATACATTTCGTTAAATTTTCTACAGAGATCCGAAGGCAAATCTTCGGTACTATGGGAAATAATCGAAAACTATAGAGAAATCCTTTTTGGTCTATCAGGAGAATCTTTTGTTTAAATTTTCTTTCCGTTCATATGTGGTTTGATTCCTCTTCAAAGTTTTAACTTACAATTACAATAATAGCGCCCAGTCGTAGCAAGTAAAAGGAAATTTAAATCAATTTCTCAGTTCCCACAAAAAAACAAATTATATTGCACAACTGCTGATTGTTTTGATACTACAATATTGCAAGCATGAATTCAACCAAACTTTTTTCAGGTCTAACATCGATATTTCAGTCATTATTAATTTTCAATCATATTAAACCTGAATTCTTTGTCTGTTGATTCGTTTAAGAATTACTTTCAAATTTATACTCCATTTTACAAGGAAAAATAAGACATTACCTTCCATTTGTTCTAAAATTCTTATGAGAACAATAAAATTACGAGAAAATTATTTAAAAAAATCATTTTTGAAACACAAAATACCACAGTTTAGAAAATGGTAAGTAAAACCAAAAAAAAAAAATAAATAAAATAAGTAAAAAACAAAACAACCTGCCAAGTAAAATTTAACAAACATTATTCTTGAAATATTTTTAAATAAAAATGAAAATGAAAATATTGATCAAAATTTCTTGACAGGTTAGTCCATCAATTAAAAAATGAAATTTTATTTTTCATGGTATTGTTTTTCTTTTCTTCTTTTCTTATTTTTTGCCATAATTTCATCATTGCTACCATTCATTACATTAAAATAATGATACTCAACAATTTTTCCCAAAGGATAAATTTCCTCTGAAATATAATTTATTTAAGTGAGTGATGATACATGTTTGCTTATTTGGAAGTTGGTACATAGCAATTGGCTTAACAAAACATTTTATTTTTTCGTTTATATCATTCTTTAAGCATTCTTAACATTACTTCTATTATTATTATCTTCTTATTTTTCTTTTTCTTATAGTTGTTGAAATATTTTCTAAAGAAAGTTTTCCCTTCTTGAAAATCCAAGAATATTTAAAATTACTAAAATGATGTAGATTTATTGCTTAAAAGCTTGTCATTCTTAAAATGATTCTGGTTGTTAAGGAATTTAAAAAAAAATTTTTTTTTCTTCTGAAGATTATTTATAGGCATGGAAATAAGAGAGAAAAAATAATAATAAAAATTCATTAAAGATAATTATTTGAATTTGGATGGGTAAACTGATGATTATGAAGGATTTCCAAATATATTATGTATATTTCATGTCTATTTTATTGTTTTTTTTTTTAAATTTAAATTGTACTTGTTCCAAAAGTACAAAATCTATTGCTTCGGAACTCAATTTCGATCCAAACTTCAATGATATCCCATCTTATCTAAATAATATTTCATCTTTAGTTTGAATTGTAAAAATAAAGTTTCTCAAAAGAAAAAAACAACTTTTCAAACATAATTACATACATTTAAAAACACTACATACACACAATAAACGACATACATAAATCCATCTTTGTATTATTTCAATAAAAGGCAACAAACAAAAAATTCCAATAATAAAACGTGAACCATTTATTTATCACATTTTGTCTGTAAAAAAAAAATATATTATCCTCTTTTTTTTATATTGACATCATGTCTGTAAGCATGATTATGTTTGTATTTGTAGAATTTAAACTGAAATTCACGAATGATTGAATTTATGCTTGTTGACAATTCATTTTCGATTTATTTTTAATGATATGTGAGTACATATTTAACAAAGTACATAAATACACTACGAAAATTATATTAATACACAAAAAGCCCATTCGATAGTAGAAGGATATATGGAAAATTTATAATTTAAAATACAAATACGCAAACTATATGTTATTATAAATATGACAAAATAAATGCATATCCTTTTATTCAAAAGAAAAATGTAAATTATAGTATATATGTACATACATTCATTATAATTAAATATACCGTTTGTAGGAAGAACTTCCGATATGGTGACGTGAACGTATCATCTTCTTATTGACACCATTTCTGTTAAAAATTTGTGAAAAAATTTGCATGTTTCAACAAAAACTGTTATTTTTCCATTTCAGGATAACGTCTGATAGTGTATCTTGAAAGAAACTTCATTTTCTTTATAGCACACTTTATTTCACTTTGATCGGATTCATGGTTCGTGAGATATAAGGATTTAAAATCAAGATAAACTTGTTTTTTTAAAATTCGATTTTTCAACTTATTTTGATAACGGTATATCTCCAAAACATAAAAGAAGTATTATTTGTTTTTTGGCATCACATAAGTGGCTTTTTATTTTCATGCCTTATATGTCAACGCATATTCTCAATTAATAGAAAAATTAAAGTGAAAAATTCCGAAAAAATACACATTTTAAGTAATTCCAAAACCTCACGTTCCCATATCGGAAGTTTAGTCCTGTTTGTATTCATTTTCATTGAACTTTATTCTTATTTGAGTATAATTTTGAATAATACGGATTATGCTGGTGTATCAACACTTGTTTAAATATAGATTGTGATTTCAAGTATACAAATTAAATAAAATTAAAAAAACAATTCAATGCAATTTAATTACACAAGTCTTTATATATTGAATGATTTCAAAATGAATTGCTTCATTATTTTTTTTAGTTTAATTTTTGAACGATTATTTACATTTTTTCCTCAAATGTAATCCTACAAAAAATTCCTACAAAATGCTCTCATTTTGACCGAAAAATATCGTATTTTTAATTCTGATTATTTTAATTGGTTAAAAGCATTAATTTTTTTAAAATTAACAAAGTTCTGAAAGTTAATCGAATTTTTCTTCCTTTACAATTTTAAAATTAAAACAGTATCCTTCAGTATTCTCATCTAATTTGAATTTTTATTTCACTACATTACATTGTGATTTGTAATGTCACACGTTGATGTCGCAACGGTTTGTCAAATTTAACGAATTTATATGTACTATACAGGGTGTTTCGTTTGGTTTGTTTCGAAATGATACCATAGATAGGTCTCATCGAGACAAACAAAAAATGGTATGGGGGGGGTAAATCCCAGCCGTTTGGCCGCTAGAGGGCGTTGAAGTTTTTTTGCACTTCTTTCACAAAACACCCTATAACTTTCTACAGGGCCACTCCAGGGTCACTTTGTATTCGGAACAAATATGGAGTACCCTTCGCCCTTTCAAACAAAGTCCTACTTGTCCCTCTACCCCGGACCCTACAAAAGTTAGACGCGTTCAAATTCAAAATTTTAAGAATTTTTCCCAAATTTTTTTGTTTCACCCTGTTTTTCTCCAAAAAAGCTTAAAGCACTTTTTATTGCAGAAAATGAAAGTTCAATTGATTTTGTATCGATTTGTTTAAATCATATTTTTTCGAAAAATGAATAGTTTTCGAGTTATTTGCACTTGAAAAAAGTGAAAAAGACAAATCTTTGAAATTCATGATTTAAATGTGCTTTTGTTACAGTGTAAATTGAAAATAGGTGCTAGAAATGCTAATTTTTACTGAAGTTCTAATAGATCTCCATATTAACTTATTATGTTTTTAAATAGTACTTTTGCTACATTTGGATTTGACAAGTAATAAATCAACAATATTATTATAATAGAAATTTATTAAAAATAAATGAAAAAATACTACAAATACTACAAATTTTTTAATAACTAATCACGTATGCGTGGAAAACTATTAAACAACAATATTAAAAACCATTACATTTACAAAACATTTAAAAAAAAGTGAAAGTGAAAATAATGGATTACAAATTTGAAATATTCTTCTGTATGTTTCTTCTTTATGTATGTTACTTTTAATTTTCTCTTTTCTGTGTTTTGTTTTTCTGAAACAATCTTAAGGGTGGCATTTAAAATAGAACTTTTATACTTTATATTAGTTTAAAGGTTATGATTCCAATTAGAAAAAGTTTTATATTTTACACTTTCTCTTTTTTTATTTAATAGTATAATAATATTATTATTTTCACATAAATTTCAATTTATTTTACTTCTTATTTCTTGGAATGACCTATGACCTTCATAACCTAAATAACAAACTAAAAATTCAACAATTATTATTATAATTTTTTTCATATCGTGTTTCTTCTCTATTATCATTTGAATTGCTGCAAACAAATCAACACAAATAGTCGGCCTGCAATACAAGAATGATATTACGAATCCAATTATTTTGTATACATTTAAATGTTGACAGGGTGATTCACAACGTTTGTTGAAGATTATCACTATTTGTAAAGTTATACTTATGCATATTTGATGCCTTTTTAATATATCCTCAATCATTTTTATGATTTTACTAATTTTATCTTTAATTTTACTTTTAATTAATTTATATAAATGATAGAGGTCACATAAAAATTGTATTAAAATTTGTATAAAACATCTTATTTGACACCATATCCTTATGAGTTCTTTAAAACATATTTTTCTACAATGGATAGCATCTTTAACATTCATCATTCTAGCTTCACCTGGAGCATTTCTATGGCCATCGTCTTCATGATTATGAAAATCATCATCACCATCATTATGCTCATAATCACCATTATGATCATTAACATAATTATCATGATCATCTTCATCATGATTACCTTCATAAACTTGATCTTTCTTATTAGAATCATTCTCGTCTTCACTACACACAAACAATTCTTCAGCATTATATGTTCTCGTGTCACCAGTCCCCAAGCAACAGCATAAAAATTCAACTATCCTCTTAATAATTTCTGCAATATTTTGTTTTGCTTCTTTAATTTTTCGAACTATTGAGAACAAAATATCACATATTGCCCGTTTATAGTGCAAAAATGATATCACGAATCCAATTATTTTGAATATATTCAAGTTTTTGCAAGGCGATTTACAGCTTTTATTGAAAATTATCACTATTTGTAAAGTAATACTTATACAAATTTGATGACCATTTATGATACGTTCAATCATTTCCAGGATTCTTTTAATTTTATTTTTTACATGACATCTAATCAGTTTATATAGTAAATAAAGATCGCATAGAAAGTTCATAAAAAGTTCTAAATAATATTTAATTTTACACCATATCATTAGAAGTTCTTTAATAATGGATTTTCTATATCGATAAGCATCATTAACATTTTTAATCTCGGTTCCATCATAAGCATCTCCACCATCATTCTCGTCATCATCTTGATCATTATCACCATCATCATCATGATCCACATTATAAGCATTATCATCATCATGATCATCACCATCATCATCATCATCATCATCATGGTCACCTTCATCATCATCTTCGTCATCACCATCGTCATCATCATGATCGTCAGTATGATCATCTTCTGTTGTATTTCCAATTTGTTGCAGTGATTTATGGCCTTCATAGCCTAGATAGCACACTAGAAATTCAATCACACGTCGTATCATTTCTTTAATATTTTGTTTTTTCTCTCTGATTATCTGAATAATCGCACATAAGTCACTACAAATTATCGGTTTACAGTACAAGAATGATATTACGAATCCAATTATTTTATTTATGTTTAAATTACTGCAAGGTGTTTTACAACGTTTATTGAAGATTATCACTATTTGTAAAGTTATACATATACATATTTGATTCCTTTTAATTATACAACATATAATTTTTATGATTTTACTAATTTTATCTTTAATTTTACTTTTAATTATTTTATATAACACATAGAGGTCACATAGAAAATATTTTATAAGATATATATAATACAGAATCTGACACCAAATTCTTTTAAGCTCCTTAATGCATGATATTTTATTTCGGATAATATCATTTACATTCATCATTCTGGCTTCACCTGTAGCACTTTTTTCACCATTCCCTTCATCACCATCGTCGAAATTATTGATTTCAACTTCATAATTACCAACATCTTCACCACCCTTATTACGTTGCTTTGCTCCATAAATATAATCATTATCTCCTATCCCAAGGCAGTATAATACCAAATTAACTATTGCACATATAATATTTTTAATCTTTTGTTTTTTCTTTTTAATCATTTGAACGATTGAGAATAAAATATCACATATTTGCTGCTTATAAAATAAAAATGCTATCATGAATCCAACTAATTTGTATATATTCAAATATGTACATGGTGATTTACAACGTTTATTGAAAATTATAACAATTTGTAAAGTAATACTTATACAAATTTTATGACGTTTCATTATGCAATCAATCATTTCCAGAATTTTTTTAATTTTATCTTTTTTAACTTCCTTGATTAGTTTATATAATGAATGAAGATCGCATAGAAATCGTATAATAAGAATGAGATATAATCGAATTTCACACCATATCCTTATAAGTTCCTTAATAAATGACATTTTACTCCGAATGGCATCTTTAAAATAAGTAAGTCGGTGTCCACTTGAAGCCTGATCACCTTGATCATCATCATCTTCTTCGTATTCATCTCCATCATCAGCTATTTGCTCATGATTCCCTTCATCAATACCGTTTTGATCATAATCCTCTTCATCAACGTTCTCTTCATCGTGATCTTCATCATCATCATCATAACCATGATTATCATCTTCGACTTCACCATAGTCATCATCATCATCATGATCATTATTATAATTATCATCATCATCATGATCACCTTTATCATCATTCTTATAATTACCATCGTCATCATCATGATCGTCAGTATGATCCTCTTCTGTTGTATTTCCAATTTGTTGCAGTGATTTATGACCTTCATAACCTAGGTAGCACACTAGAAATTCAATCACACGTCGTATCAATTCTTTAATATTTTGTTTTTTCTCTCTGATTATCTGAACAATCGCACATAAGTCACTACAAATTATCGGTTTACAGTATAGAAATGATATTACAAAACTGATGAATTTTACGATGTTTAAACTGCGGCATGGTGATTTGCAACGTTTATTAAAAATTATAACTATTTGTAGAGTTATCTCTATACAAATCTTATGACTTTTTTTAATACGATCAATGATACGTTTGATCAAGTCAAGTTTACGACTCTTAATGGCTTTGTATATCTCATATAGGTCGCACAAGAAGTTTTTTAAAATATTTATGTAACATAGAATTTCTTCCCAAATACATCTGAGTTCTGCAGTTAATGGTGTTCCACACTGAACAACATCTTTAACATTGCTCATTCTTATTTCACCATTAGCACTTCTATTGTTGTTATCGCCGATATCTTCATCGCCATCGTCATCATCATCACCACTTTCATCATCATTTTTATCATTACTATGTGCTAAACAAGGTCTCCAACCAAGGCAGCAAAATATGAAATCTTCTATTCTTGATATAATCCACCTTATTTTTTCCTTTTTTTTTCTAATCATTTCAAGTATCATAAACAGAATACGATTCTTTTTCCGCTTATAACGCAAAAACGCAATCACAAAGGCAATTATTTTGAATATATTCAAATATTTACAAGGTGATTTACAACGTGTATTGAAGATTATCACTATTTGTAAAGTAATACTTATACAAATTTTATGACGTTTCATTATACGATCAATCATTTCCAGAATTTTTTTAATTTTATCTTTTTTAATTTTCTTGATTAGTTTATATAAAATACGCAAGTCATGTAAAAATCGTAAAATAAGAGTAAGATAATATCGAATTTGACACCATATCCTCATGAGTTCTTTAAATATTGGCTTTTGACACCCCTTGATATTAATACTACTAATTATTATGGCTGCACTACGATTGCTTCTATCATCACCTTCTCCTTCAACCTCTTCATCACTTTTCGGTTTAGGTGCACTACGAAAGCCACCATCGCCACTTTCTTTATCAGTATCCCCTCCATCACTATCGTCTTCATCATTATCGCTTTCATCATTATCCTTTTCATCAACGTTCTCTTCGTCTGTAAATTTTCAATATAATATCACCAAGTTGAATAAAGTTTAAAATGAAATGAATGTATCTTCTTCGATATGTTCAAAAACACATAAGGAATATAGGAATATTATTGAGCGTGTTTCAATTAAAAAATACTTAATTCTTTTATAAAATTTTAAATTCAAGTAATTATACACCACCATCAATTATACTTTATCATTTCTAAAATATTTTAATTTGCATTTTTTGCTAATTCATCTGACTTTAAATTACCTTGAGTAGATCCTGCTTTTGAAAACGTCTCTTCATCGAAAACCTTATCACCTGAGAGTGCTGCAGTCATAGATAAAATATCCTTAATGTTAATTCTTCCCTTGCTAATATTTTTATCACAGTATATAAGTTTACAAAGCTTTTTCTTTTTTTTTAATTTGATTTTAAGTCCTTTTATTTGTGAATTTAATCTACTTAAAATTGCATCTTTATAAATACATTTATGTTTCATTTTGTTCGTTTGTTCTTCTTAAAATTGTTATTATTATAATAGTAAAACATTTACAATATGAAATTTAAGATAATATTCTTTAAAATTTTGATATAACTTCAACTGGAATTATTTAAAATTTACAATAAAAACAACTATTAAATGTCATTTTTAAAAATCATAATACTGAAATGTCAAAAATTATTGTCAATTAAATGAAGGTCACTAATTGTGAATGTTCAATGAAATTCTAAAATAGTCTCTTAATCTAAATAAAGTAAAATAAAATATCTTAGGTTCAGCTTACAGATTTAATCCTTCTAAGAGCTCAAGACGGTATGTACTATATAAAAACAAAAGCTCATGTAAGTCTATCTTTCATAAACGACAATTTAAACATCACCGAAATATTAGTAAGAGAGGAGACATTGTTTGGCCATTGTTAGGTAAAATAACAAACAAATTTTCTCCTGAGTCAATCTGCGTTCTGGTCTACGACTTCATTGAATACAGTTTTTAATATCGAATACATGAATTAAAATAAAGAGGAATAAAAAGGAGAAGAACACAAGGGTAAGCAATTAACCAATACACTCGCTAAAAATCAATAATTTTTTGAAAACGATTTTCAGTTATAAAATTTCCTTGGTTTGATTATTAAAATGTAATACATGACTTTTTCTCTATTTGAATAGTAACAAAATTTTATGACAATCTCGGATTTATATAAGGAATTAAGGATATTGCCAGTGTAAATCCTAAATTAAAATAATTTGACACGAAGGAAAATTGTATAAATATCAATTTCAACTGGAATTCAAGTAATTATCATAGGTTCTTGTGCAAATAAAATTATATGACGGAAAACTGTAATTCAATTTTAACTTTGTTTCATTTACAATGAAATCAAACTGATGGTATTAAGCTGTTTTTATGATACTAATTGTAATTATTAAAATATAACTAACTATTTCTAATTAGTGTCGAATAATAATTTAACTTTAATTAAATATTCCTATACAATATAATTATAAAGACCCAATTATACAGAAAAAAATAATAGACCATTTACGAATTGTAACTAAGTAAATCATATAATTTTAATTAGTATAGGAGTGAAAAGTTAACATAAAAAAATATTTCCTTAATTTTCTAACATTTTGTTCTTTCTTTATATTATTTATGATTCATTGAAAGAAAATGTTAAATCTTTTGTGGAAATTATATTGTTACGAAATATGATGTCGACAAAAAATACAGAAACAAAAACAAAAAGAAGAAAATAAAATCTGTTAATATTGGAAGGAAAAAATATTGTAATACTAATGATTTCCTTTTCAATCGAAAATCATTTTTGCTTCATTAAATTTTTTTCTTTTACCTTTAAAAAATTAAAAGGTCATCATTTTTTTTTTTCCTTTTTTCTGCTGATATAAAAAATAATTTTCTTTTGTTTTTCATTTTTGAATTTTCTTTATTCCATTTTCATTTTGTATGAAAAAACAAAATCACGCTTTATCAAATATTAAATCAAATTTTATCCAGAAAAAAAAAAAAAATTATTAAAACGTGTATTTTAATGCATGTTCAGATTACATATTGAAAATTTTTAAGAAAAAGAATTTGCTGAATGTTGCATGTTTCTTTTTCAGCATAATGAAAATTCAATATAATTTTGATTCAAATGAAAAAAGGATATTCGTAATTATATAAAATTTATGACATTTATATAATTATTTTTACTAACGGAAAAAAAAAATAGAATAAAAATGAGAAAGTTTTAAAAGTAAACGTCAATAACTTGGACATTTTTGACATTTGTTTGTTTGTTTATGACTTTAATTTAAAAAAAAAAACAAAACAACTAACAATTGCAACCTAACTTCTATATATAAGTTTTTATCTTTTATTGAAAATTTACAAGATTAAAAAAGTTAAACCTCAAAAGACAATTACTTTATCTTCATTTTTCAATAAACCATTGTTATGTAATCTTCCAAACCATATATTTTCAAAATTTCTAAAAATAATTTTCACAAAACCACAAGATATCAAGAAAATTTAATTAGAAAAAAAAACTCAATTAATATTTTCAATGTTGTAAAATTGATAAATCTTTAATCTTACACATATGTCTTTCTTGAGGATAACCACACACCTAGCATCATATGTCAAAAATTGAATAACATTTCCCATATGACAATCTATGAACGAAATATTAGTTTGGTTTTCATGCAATTTAATTAAAAAAATTTAAAGAAAAAACAAAAATTAATAAAAAAATATTTAATCTCATCTAAAAAAAATGCACCTTAAAAAGAATTCTACAAAATGATGCCAAAAGTAAATAAATCTTTAAGAAAATTTTTACTTCTTTTTACTTTTTACTTTTTATTTGTTTTTGTTGTACTTTTCCAGTTATTTATTGAGAGAAAAATGAAATGAAATTGATTTAAAGTTTCATTTAATAAACTTGTCATCAAACATTTTTGTTGAAATAAATAAAAAACGAGAAAAAAAAAAGGAGATGAATTTCTTTTTTTGATATTTACAAATCAAAATGAAAAGAGCAAACTTTAAAAATTTCTTTTGAACAAAAAAAAAAGAGATTTTATAACAAAAATAGATCAAATTTATTTATCAAAAGCCAATAAAAGTTCTACAATGTCGTTGTGTGTATCTATGTATGTACAGTGGCCGCAAAAAATAAATGACATTTCAAATCCTGCTGTATTTTAGATTGATATTTTTTTTTTTTTTGTCAAAAAATTTCTATTGCTCCACAAGAACCCTGAATGCTGAAAGAATGATTAAAATTTACAAAAAAGCTAACTGCCATCCTTGGATAATTTTGCAGAAACAAATGGACTCTACATTAGAGTAATGAACCAACATAGAATGGCTCTGATGGTCGCTGGATGCTAATCTGATTGAAAACGTATGGAGTACAAATTCAAAGGGAAAAATATAAGAAGAAAAGACTATTACAGAACTAAAAACAATTTAAAAATCACTTTCAAGGAAGTATGCATCAAAATCAATAGAAAGTTGTAATAAAAAATGTCAAGTACTCGTATTATTTTAAACAACCTGGGAAACTTAGAAAACAAATTGAATTATATCGGAAAAATAAAAATTTGTCAATATATTAAAAATAAAAATAAAAGTACTAAAAAATTCGTTCGAAAATTCGATGTCACTTAGTTTTTGTGGGCACTGTATACATACATATATACATACCTATGTATGTATGTTATGTTATCTGAACATCATATCTCAGGGACATCATCAGTTCCGTCATTCTAACAAGAAAATAATTCAAAAAATAAAAAATAAAATATAGTATAATATCTTGCATCTATGATTTCAAAAAAAAAAAAAAATCTTTTTGATCAAACAGATAGGTTTTTTTTTCTTTCTGCTTTTATTTTCTTTAGATTTTTTCGTTCTTTTCCCACATTTTTTTTTTTTTTTTTTTTTTCAAATATGTAAAAAATATCTCAATAGAATATTTTGAATTTTCATGAATGAAAATGACAACAAATTAAATTTATTTTAGGCACTTAAAATATACATATACCATCAGTTTATTTAAAAAAATAAATGGGGGAAGAAGAAGGTTGAAAATGAAGTATGTACATACATTGTACACTGTATATGTATGTAGTATAGGGACCCAAAACATAAACACAGATACATATGAACTTTGAATTTTTTATAGTCAATTTTCTTGGAAGTTTCTTAAAAAAAGCAAATAGAACTTCGTTAGAATCTTAATAAAATTTGTATTGTAAAAATACATACAAATTTTTATACGAGTATCTATATTATGTTTAAGAGCTTGATACTTTCTTTTTTAATTTTTTACTTTTTTGAAGAAAATTTGAAGAAAGAAAATATTTGTACAATAAATTTGTTTGAGTGTGTTTAGAAACACGTGAAAAAAATTGTAATTTTTTTTTTTTTTTTTTTTTTTTTTTTGAAAATTCATAGAAGTTCTTAAAAGTATCTCATGCTTCAAATGAATTAAAAATGAACATACTTAGTCGTTTACGTAATGGAAAAATTTTGAAAATTAAACAAATTCCCGAAGTAATAAATGTTGTACTTCTTCTTCTTCTTCTTCGTTTCAAAAACAAAAAAGGAAAAAAATAAAATATTCTACATTACCCTTATTTCTTAAGCGAATTTAGATGATGTGTACGTGAATAAAAAATTTCAATTAATCCTTAAGGATATAAAATCACATCTAAGGAAATTACATAAAAATCATATCGAAAATAATAATTTCCATTATCATGAAAAAAATTTATGTAATTCATTTTTTAATACTTTTTTCTTTACAGGAATTTCTAATTTCTAAGAAAATTGTATTTTTTTTTTTTTTTAATAATTTCATTCTATCATTTTGCAATTAAACTCATTAAGATAAAATGAAAATAATAATAGAAAATTATCATATTTTATATAGCAATTTAACTTTATTTTCCCCTAAAATAATATTCATTCTGAGACAAAATTTTACAAAAAAAAATATATATATATTTACGAAAACTTTTCCAATATTGTAAAGACATTTATTTTCAGTTTTATGTTGTCTATGTACATGCATAATAAACTAAATAATCTGAATAAACACATAAACATGTATTTTTTTTCTCTTATTATTCGTAATTGAACAGAAATAGGGTGAAAAAAATTAGACTACATAGAAGGAAAAATTGAAAACGATTTCCATGAACAAAGTAGTTGTGATGGATATCGAATATGAGAATTTTTCATAGTGAGTGAGAAATAATAACGTTATATAGCTCACTCTCACATGATTTAGTTTCTGTGTGGTCTTTAGTGGAACATGTATGTAACTATAAACATTTTGAGATAGACGATACCTTTTTGGTTTAACAGCTGTCAAAAACAAAAATTCACTCCAATCGATTTAAATGAAAGTCTTGAACTAGGTAGTCCAAGACATATTTTTATTTCGTTTAATTACTTCCAATTTTTCTTTTTCGGAAAAAAAAAAAATCTCATGTTGAGAATTAAAATTTGATTCACTAAATCCTTTTACCACAATGTAAACATTTCACAAACATCCTGTATTTTATTTTGAATCTCTTACACAAAATCTCTGTTAAATTTTTGTTGTTTAACAAATCTTATCTCTTTTGTTAATTTAAATTATGTTGTTAAATTTTCTATTATTATAATAGCTAACAGTAATTGTGCCTAAATAATTATTTTATTTTATCCCCTAAAAGAATTAAAATTTACATAATTTAATCTCATCATATTAATTTGAATATTTCTATAGATATATCACTATTTAACAAATTATCCAAAATAGAAAAAAATTTAAAAAAAAAAATGTAAAAGAAAAGAAAAACTAAATTATTTATAACAAAATCTGAATACACGAAAATCCGTGTAATTGTTAAATTTCAGATATTCACTAAAATACAATAAATAATCTCTCTGATTTACCAATTACATAAGTACAATATATCATCCAGAGTAGGACACATATGATGACACATATTATATACATGTATGTAATCTTTAACTCCTATAAGTACAGTTACAGTATTTAATCAATCATTACCATCTCTACTCTATAAGACTATCTTATGGCATGTATTATTATCAAAAATTATATTATGTTTTACAATATACCTACCTATTTGTATATTTACAATCAGACAACATTCAGATAATAATCAATGTATGTATGTATGTATGTTACACACGACTACGCGTGAAATCGTACAACTTAATAAATGTACTAACGAATTTTACAAATTGTCCAAATATTAAATATACGGACGAGACGACATATAAAAGTTAATAAATAATAGATGAATTTCATGGAAATTGATATATGTACAATGTACATATGTATGTACATTCATATATGCTCGTATGTATGTAACTGTCTGTGTATTTCCCCAGTTGTCCCAAGAATTAATTCAGAATTCATTCAGAATGAATTCTTTGGACTCCGAATTGATTCTACTTTGGATTACCAAACGGCAAAAGAATTGGTTACTTTTACATTGGCATGTCATAGGCGGTAATGAATTGATCCCCATCTGCATTACCTAGAATGCATTCTGAATTGATTACTTGGAATGCATTCTGAATCGATTACTTGGAATGCATTCAGAATCGATTACTTGGAATGCATTCAGAATCGATTACTTGGAATGCATTCTGAATTGAATACTTAGAATGCATTCAGAATCGAATACAAGAAATTAATTCTGAAATGATTAAGAATTAAAATCTACCTATTTCTTGTTGTCAATGTCTTGTTCCTCTTACGATGAAACATTGTTCTTTTAAATGTAGTAAAACAGTCCTTTTCTTTAAATGAAAAAATAAAATTATGTAAATGCATTTTTAATATAAAGAATAAGATTTTGTTTTACTATATTTAAAAGTACAATGTTCCATCGTCAGAGCACAAGACATTGAAAACAAGAAATGATTGAGATTAGACAAATAATCCTGATGAATCTGAAATTTTAAGAGAAAAAATAAGAATAAAATCCAAATTTTTTCAAAAAACATTCAAAATAAAATTATTTGAAATAAAATTACATTCGAATTTTAAAAACACTTTCTTTAAAAACTCACCTGTTTTCATTCATACATTTTCAAATGAACTGAACTACGCAAAACAAATAAAATTGCGTAAAAAATAAAAAATTTTAACATGCTTAATCATGTTTTTTATATTTTTTTTATTCTAATAAATTGTACGCAAAACAAAGTGATTCTCTTCTGCATTACGAGTAATCATATATGGAATCAATTGATTCTCACTGCATTACAAGTAATCAGAAGTGGAATCAATTGATTCTCTACTGTATTACCAGGAATCAGAAGTAGAATCAATTGCTTACTTCGTAATGAATTCTGAATTCATTCCTAAGGAATCAATTCTTTTTGGCACAACTGGGTCATTTTCCATGAAATTTTTCGTGCGAATCGACCAGCAGAATTGTGTGTATTGTTTTTGTTTTGCTGTTTTTTTTTTTATAACGCAACAATGAATAATTTGGTAAGATTTAAATTAAAATTTATTGAAGTATAAATAGTCATATGAAATGTGAAAAATTAAAATTGAATAATCATCATAGTGGAAAATCATCATGCATTTGTACGATAAATAATTAAAATTGAAAAGAAAATATTAAATAACGGCAGAAAACTGCTTTTTATGAAAAAAAACAAATTATGATAATAATGGATTATTTTCTTCAATGGTTTTTTTTTCTGTTTTTCGTTAATTATGGATTTTTTGTGATTTTTCTTTTTTAAAAATTTATGTGAAAAATAATAGATTTTTTATTCAATTAAAAATATGAATTTGATTGTTCCGAGAAATAAAATAATTCAACCAGTTAGCGTATTTTATTTTTAATATACGTTTTGGTGTAGTTTAACAATGCAAACGTCAAAAAGACAACAAGGATATAAGTTAGTATTTGGACTTTAGTATAGCTAAACCTTCAACTTTGGTAAAAAAAATTTTGGAAATTTTCACAACATAAAACAAAACAATAAATGATAACATAATTATTTTCTCCTTTTTACATAAGAAAACAGTGCATAATTTAAATTTTAAACGCCAATCTTCATGAAAAATTGACATGTACCCATCCATACACATGTCCAACCTAAGTCAATTAATGTCAAATTTATTTACAATTTTGAACGGTTCTCTTCAAAATATTTTCTTTATAAATTTCAAAATGTTTTATTTTTTTTTAAATATTTTTTTAATTATTTTGTAATCCTTTCAAAATATTCCTAACGAAAAATAAAAATAAAATTCAAATAGGTATTATTATTTAATCATTTAAAAATTCATTGAACATACAAGACCGCTGTTAAATTTTTCATTCTATAATATATATTTTTTTTTTCATTTTTTTTAAAAATATGTATTTTGAAATTAATATTCTTACTTTCAATAAAATATTAATTTTTATTATTTTATATTTCAATTACACAAAAAAACTTTGTTTTTAAATAAAACATACATATATTCTTGTAATTTAAATATTTCTAAAATAAAACATTTAAGTATATACGTTTTAACAGTACGGTGGATTTATTACAAAAGAGAATGATACAGGATACTTGTTAAAAATTAATTACATTACATACATAAGTAATTGGTATAAAATTATAGTTATAAATTTTACTATAAAATTTTAAATTATTAAATAAGAATTGCCAGGCTTACAGTCGGCCAACCTGACTATATACGTCTCCTTGATTATAAAATTTTACAGACATATTTACATAATTACTTTTCAAACTATATTAATCTTAAACAATCAATGATCATTTAATTCTGAGACAGTTAATAAGTATTTTCAATACAAAAGTATAAAATAAACTTAAAAATATTACAAACTCTGTAACATAAGTATATGTACATACATGTTTTACATTGATCGTTTTATAAAGAAATCATATACATTTAATAAATATATAAGTTGGAAATAAATTATTACATTTGAACAATTTTTTGTAATTTCAAATGGGTTACATATTATTTCACATCATATCATTACGTATCATTAACAACATAAAAATTATGTACAATAAATCATGAGCATCTGAACGTTGATTTACATATTGAAAATAAACAATACAAAAAAAAGTATGTGTATTAAATCATGAGCATCTGAACGTTGATATCGAATATTTTTTATTTTTTTAAATTTTGTCATTCAAATAATTAAATATTGGTAATTTATTCACATACGAGTACAAATATAAATTTACAACCTAAATTAATTATAAAATAAATATAAAATTTGTTTACATATTATTTACATAACTTTTTCTTGTTTTTATTGTGAAGGAAGACGAAATCAATCATAAAACAAAAAAAATTTGTAAATAATAAAAAGTATTTTATTTTTTATTATTACTTGTATTATCTGTTTTTTTTTTTTCATTGTTGTTTTTTTTTTTATTATGTCGATATTAAACTGCAAGCAAACAATTTTAATAAATGATATATATTCTAACACATAAAGTAAAACCGATATAGGATTACATATGTAAGGATATATAGAATATGAATTTCTACGAAAAAAAATGTATATTGAAAAAAAAGCAAAAGATATCTAAATTTGTACAAGGATAATAACTTTTTTTTTTTGAATATAAAATAAGAATTGGAAAAAACGAGAAGAAAAAAAAAATTGTTTAAAAACAAAATGGATAGTTTTTTTTTATTGTTTTAATCTTAATGTTTTCATCATCACGTACAAAAGATAAAGAAAAAATCTTTTTTTTTAAATGCAACATATTAAAAATAAAAAGGATACTTATGAAATGGACAAATAAATGATTTAATTTTGTTTTATTTTTTCAATGGATTTATTTTAAATTTATTTAAAAAAACAAAAATTCAAATTAAAACAAAAATAAAGGAAAATATTATTTAAAAAAAAAAGTAAATAAAATAAATTTTAATGTGAATATTTTTTGCTTTATTAATTTTAATTAGATACAATTAGGAAAAATAAGAGAACAAAATGAATTACAATTTTGATATCACCTAAATCTTTAGGAAAAAAAACGTAGGGTAGAAGTGGTACAATTTGACATGAAAAAGACTATGACTATGCTTTCATAATTTATTGTATCGCTAAATAAATATGATATCTAATATGGTCCAAAGAAAATGAAAATTTTTTTACATTGTTCCGATTCTGGTTGATTCAGAACATTTGTGAAAATTTTTCTAATATGAGAAAAAAAAAATCTCAACAATGTGGTTTATTTTCTCAAAAACTTTGAAAGAAAAACCATCAAAGTTTTAAAATTAAAAAATTGGAATTAGTTCTGAATTTCTTTTGAATAAATAATAATAAAGAGGGCAACAAGAAAAGTAGCTCAAAAAAAATTAAAAATGTTTTTCAATAGATTTTCCAAAATTGAAAAAAAAAATTGAACTGTTCAAGCACACTATAGATGAGTCGAAAAGGCTTACATCTAGAAAATATACTCAAATGAATATTTTTTTTCTCATTTTCCTCATTTTATATAAAAGATTTGAATTTATATGGTAGATTTATAAAAAAAAAGTGAAGTGGAACCAATAGAACTAAAACAACATTATTAGACTTGAAAAATTTGAATAAATACCTTTGGAGCAATAAGACTATATACCTCTGAAATTTAAGAGAAAATAAGTGTCCAAGGATTTTTTCATTTAAAAAGTTTTTAAAAACTTCACCACTTTGAACCACGTCGAATCATGTAACTTAGACTCCCATGTGATTGTCTCAAACTACAACCACCTACTGCAGTGGAGCATTAAACAAAATAAATATAACTTAAAAAATTTTTACTGCACATTACATTTCTTGAATATTTTTATAAAAGTAATTGCAAGCTAGAGTTTAAATTCTTCAATATTTCAACAACAACAAAAAATGTCTCATTTAACTAACAAAACTCTTGAATAAAACGTGTTATGATTTCAATTCATTTAAATAATCAAAAATGATGATGCCATTTTTCCCCTAACTCTTACAATAATTTTGAATATTTTTCTTTATTGTAGTTTTTTACATGCCGCAGGACATAATGCAATTGCTTATTTAATTTGATTGCCTGTTTTTTTTTTTGTTTTGGTCCTTAATAATATAGCCTCTTAAAATCTTAGATTTAATATTTATAATGGAAATTTTTTTTTTCTATTTAAGAAGAAACATAAACGATAAAAAAAAACAAATAACAAACAAAAATAAAAATATAAAAAAAATTTGTACTCATTATGATTCGGTCATTGTCTTTATGTGTACCATTATTTTACTTAAATTATTTTACATTAAAGCTCCTTCAAAATCCTTTAAATGTCCACCATAGATAAAAAAAAAAAATTTAGAAAAAATGAAAACAGAAGACGAAATTTAAATTGTAAAAGGAAAGCAAAAAAAAAAAAACAATGCTAATTTGTACTCATGTTAGATAAATAGCACTTAGAAGCAGATATTTTCTTGATAAAAAAAAAAGAAAAAAAATTTATCATATTAAACTCTTTCATTATTTTTGAGTGTTTTTCTGTGTGTGTGTGTTTTTTTTATCCTAGTTACTAAGTTTAAGATTTTTTTTTTCATTTAAAGTTTTGATTTTATGTGTTACTTTTTGTTTCATTGTTGTTTTTGTGTTGTTTTTTTTTTTTGCTTCGTTTTTCTTGTTACTTTAATCTTTTCATTTTAATCCTTTTTTTTTTCTTCTTATTTTTCATTTTTAATATTATGAAACCTTAATTTTTGTTTTTCTTCATTTTTTTTTATAACTTGAATATTTTTTACGGTACTTTTGCTTTGCAAACGAAAAAAAAACAACTTTTAAACAGAAAGAGAAAGTAAAAATAAGAAAAAAAAGAACAAATAACATCGATTGAATCTTTTCTTTTATTTTAAATGCGGTAGCTATACAACTAGCACAATGCTTTTTCTTCATAATTTTATTTTTCTTTTTTATTAAAGGATACTAAGCATCAATTTTGTAATCCTTAATAAAAATATCTTTTTGTCTTTTTTCTGCTTTTTATATATATGTACATATATATATGTATATTTTTTTGTATTATGAAGAAAAATTTTCCTGATATTTTCTTTTCGTCATTTTTATTCACGCTTTTTCTTGAAAACAGAAAATTTTCTCGCTTTTCGAAAATTTTAAACTTTGCTGGTTACAAAGTCTTGTTTTTTAAGAAAAAAAAAAAAAACAATAACAAAAATTTAAAAAAATAGAAAAATTAAATATTACTTCAAAATGAATACCATGTGTATTTGATATTCATTTCTTTTTCTTGTTCAAACACTTTTTTTCGTTGTTTTAAATAAAAACTAATAATTATTTTAAGTTTTAAAATAAAAAATAAGAAGCTTTTCAATTTAATTTTCATTTATTACTTTTTTTTTCTAAAGAAAAAAAAAATTTATTAAAATTTGTTCTCTACTTGAAGTTTTTTTTCAAGAAAGTTCTTTTCATTCGTTTCAGTGTTTTAGTGAAAAATTAAAAAAAAAGCTATTTTTTAAGAGAAACTAAGAAAATATAAAAATTTAAAGAAAAATTTACAAAAACTAAAACAAAGAATATTCTGAAAGAATTTAACAAGCGTTTAAAAAATGTTTCGAAATTATTTATAAAATTTGTTTAAAAAAAAATTCATAGTTTGACAACCGGTCTTTGCTAAAAAATATTTTTTAAAGCGTTAAGAAATAAATTTAAAGTTTATCTGGAATATAATTCACACATTTGAGTTTTTGCGTCTCATATTGGATCCAATATTTATTTGAATATTCCGAAAAATTTGTATTTTTTTATATTTTTTTCATATCATTTGTTACAATTTTTGAATCAAAAAATAAAAAAATTTCAAAGCTGAACTTTTCTCCTCCCAATTTTTATTTTTATTTTTTTTTGTATTTTCTTTTTCGAGGCAATGAAATTTATTTTGAAAACTTCAATCAGAATCATCATAACATTTGAAATAAATACGAAACAAAAAAAAAATTAAATCAAATTAACTTTTCTTCAAGAAAATGTCCTCTGTCACTCACTTTTATACTTTTTTTTTTGTTTTATTGTTTTTTATAAAATTAAATCCAAATCGTATTTCTTCTATATTTTTTTTTTGTTTTCCATTTCCACAAAGCCAACAGCAAAAAAAAAAAAACTGCTGAAATAAAAATGAACAATAAATTTCCATCATTTCATAAGCTGTTTTACTTAAACTAGGACATGCCACCTCTTGTAATACGCATAACACCCCCATAAATGTCTGTAACAATATAATGTCATACCACCTACACACATGCATAAATATTTCTCTGATGTAACATCAATTCGTGTCTATAAAGTTGCAAAGTATTCATCAATTGCAAAAAAAAAAAAGAAATTTTCAAAGAAAAAAACAAATTTGTACTTAGAAATAATATTTTGATAAAATGATAAAATGAAAAAGAAAATTTATGTTGGTTGTTATTAGAACTTTATAACTGTTACAAAAAATAAAAGTATCAAAAAACTGTGTGTGTATGTGTGTGTATAAAAAAAAAATCGAATGTAAAATAAAATCAAGCTAAAAAAAATCCATAAAAAAAGAAAATCTACAAAAGAAAATTTTGAACACGTCGTAAAACTTTTCTTTTGTTCATTTTTTTTTTTTTGCAATGCGTTTTAACATTGTTCTGTTCTTAAATTTTGAAAAAAGAAAAATAAAACATCCTTTACGTTTACTTTGATATTTTCTTGTTATACAGAAGTAAAAAAAAAAGTATCTGCCGAAAAAAAAAAAACATTTCACTGAAAATGTGAACACAATAAATCGTTGGTTGTTTTTTTTTTTTTTTCAACATGATAGTAAATGATATGTTTTACGCGTTATAAAAAAATATGTAATAAAAAAGTAAAATTTCACATGAGGAAAAAAAAATACATACATATTTATTTGAATTTTATGATTTATAACGATTTCAAAATAATAAAAAAAATATTTTTTATATTTTTTTTGGTGGTTAAGTGTTGATTTTTGTGACTTTGAGATGATTTTTTTTTATGTCACATTGTGAAAATGTTTTATTTCCTTTGTTTTTTTTTTCTGTGTATAAAATGAAATTTATGAAAAAATGTTACAATAATTTGTGTAAAATGTTATAAATTTTTGATAAAACAAAAAGAACAAAAAAAGTAAATTAAATTAAAAATGCAAATGTTGCGTGAAGTTTTCAAGTTAATTGCAAAGAAATTACTTTAAAAAATTAATTACTTAAGTGTTTTACAAGCACCACATTTCAAAAAAGAAAGCATATTTTCTTTTCGAACTTGAAGCAATAACTTATCAAGCCATGCATCATTTAGAGCTCATTAAACAATTTGTCCTTTTGTCAAGGACGTATTAAACGGATATAATTTCAGATAAATTATGATGCAATAATATTATAATTTCCTTTAATAAAAAAAAAAATTTAAAAAAGGACACGAGACAGAATGAGACAAAATAGTGAAATGGACTAAAATCCAAAAACCACAAGATCTAAGACCTCCCCCAGGGAACGACCGCCAGAAGTATGTGCAAAAAGCTGAACGGCTGAAGTGTAGTCCTTGTTTTTCCCTCTCCTTTTTAAAAAATAAAAAATAAAAAATATCCTTGAAAGCTTACATACTCAGAGCCTTGACCTCCTCAAGTTAACTTTAATGTTTGGGATCATTTTTTTATCATTTATGCACCTACAGTTTTAAAGTGGAATGCGAACCACTAAATTGCTTAATTTAAATTTTAATTCAAAAATTATCCTAAAAGTTATATCTAAATTTACTTTTTGAAAAATTTGTTCAAATAAAACAAGACTATGTCCTTTTGATATCTGTTAGAATTATTAAACATTAAAATTTCATCTCATACACGCTTAGCCACTTTTGAGAACAAAATAATGAAAACTTAGTTCTGTGTTATTTATTGTTGTTTTTATTTCTTATTTACAAAGTTTCTTCTTTCATTTTCATACATATATTTCGATTACCACAATATTTACCTAAAACAGACTAATTTTCATATTTATTACTTTGAAACGTCTGCCTCTATCTTTTCTTTAATTTAAAATTTTCAAATTTCATTAAAATTTTCAATCTCTCACCCTCTATTCTTTCTTTCTCACGTGCGTTCAGTCATATCAAATATTTTTCAATTTTAATTTTCATTTTTCCAAGTATGATTTTCCCACTTTGTCCACAAAAGAAAAATAAATATCATTCATTTTCGCATTGATTGTAATAATATAATTATCGTTATACTCGTATACATACAGCTACATACATATACCTATCTATAGGTATGTACCATATATATAAAATTTTGTATCTTAACAGTTTTTCACCTTGTGACATTCACAATTTTCGTTCAAGATGTTTGACAAAAAAAAAAAAAACCATCAAAAATTGTGAATTTCAAAAACGAAATTATTGTAGTAATATTTATACTTGACTAGAAATTGTATCTTTTTTTCTATAAAATAACAACAAAAATATATACATATATTCTTTTGATACTTTAAAACTGTATTATACGTTCACATAGCATATACAACGCCCACACAAACACATCTGATGTGTAAAAGCAAGTAAAAGGTATTAACATTTTATATATCCTATTTATCTATGCAAATAACAATTTTTGTTCATTCTTTATTTTGCTTTTTCTTTTCTTTTTTTTTGCTATTTTCTTTTTTTTTTCTATTTTCTTCATCATCTTCTTCTTTTTTATTATGTTTACAATCAGTTATTTACCATCAATTTTCTAAGCTATTTTACCTGTTTTTTTTTTTTTTTTAATATTTATTTTTTATAGATGATGATGATACTGGTTGATGATGATGATGATGTACGGTTTATCGTTATATACTTGATGTATTGTAATAAAAAATGATAAAAATGGGAATTGTTAAAAGCTATAAAGTAATATCAAAACGAGAATGAAAAAGAATAAGAAGAAGAAGAAGAAAAAAACTATGGTAAATCAACAACAACAACAACAATAACAACAAAAAACGAAAGAAAAAAAAACACCTCATAAGAAAGTAAAATGTCAAAAGGAAACTCATGAGAATTTATTTCACAAAAATATAAAATGTTTCTGCCATGAAAAAAACAAAACAAACAAAAAAAATAAGACATATATGTATACTATAACGGTTTTTTTTTTTTAGTTGTACCTTGTATATTTTTCGCACTTTTTATAACAAGCATTCTAAAATAAAATGAAAATGAATAAAAAACTTGGAAAAAAAATAAAAATCTTATACCTATCACCTATCATCGTATATTTACATATTCCCCTAGTACCTTAAAATTTCTTCTTCTTCTTCTTCTTCTTCTTCTTTTGATTTTTTTTTTCTTTCTTGAACTTTGTAAATAATTGAATGGGCTTTCCAGAAATTGTTTGCTTTCAATTTAACTTGAGAGAATCAAATATGATTTTTTTTTTTTTTTTTTTTTTAAATTTCTTTTCTGCCGTTAAAGTTTACACGCGAACAACAACATATTTTAAACAGTTAAATGAGATGAGATAAGATAGGTACATCTATCAACAGCTACTTTTTCTTATAGATACAAATATGCAAATAAATAAGGGAAAAATCTTTTTTTTTTTTTTCTTTTCTTTTTTGAAGCAAGCAAAAGAGAAAAAAAATAACGAATATTTTACAATAAATCATCATTTTCTTGTTATACATGAATTAAAAAAAAAAAAAACAAATAAATAAAAAATTACATTGAGTGTATTACAATATTTTTTCCTTAAATTTATCAAAATAAGAAGCTTTTTTTTTAATTTTTTTTTTTTTTATTATTTGTTATTGTTGATACACAGGAGTATATTTTACTTTACAGTTCATAAATTCAAAGTTTATATATATTCTTGATTATCTTTGTTACGCATTATTTTACAATTACAAATTGTTAAGGGATGAAAAAAAAATAAATCCACAAAACGGAAGTAAACATATGATAAATTATTATCAAGCTTTTTTTTGTGATTATTAATATTACTTTAAATTTTTTTTTTTTTTTTTTGTAGAATTAACAAGAAAATGGTCTTGGTTGAAAAGAAAAACAACAACAGCAAACAGATAGGGAAACCATGATCTGAAAAGAAAACAAGAAAAAATATAGCAAATTTCCATGATTAAAAAATTTTTATTAAACAAAAAGAAAATTTGTTTAAAATTTAATTAGAAATTATGTTTTCTAGCAGTCTGACTTTTTTGAATTATTAAATAAATTTTAATTTGATTTAAAAAAAAAAAAAAAAAAAAAGGATCTTAACCTTGTACTTATTATATATTGAATGAAACAGTTAAGATTCTAGCGAAATACTTTTGAAATTGCTAGAAGACAAGAGTTTGGCTTTAGCATTTGAAGGAATTTTATTTCAAAATTAAGTTTTTCTTATTTTCCAAGCTGATTTTGAACTAAGTTAACTAATTTATCTGTACTGTAGTACTGTAGCAATTAACCTAAATTTTTAGAAGTCGTTTATCATGAAGATAACAAAGAAAATCTATTCAACCGAAATTAATATCTGTAGTGTGTCAAAGGTTTTATTCAATACTTATTTTTCTCTATTTTTTTGTGATTGTTGGCTGGGTAAACTAATTTATTGACTGATTGGGTTACCGTTCAGATAATCATTTTTGGTAAATAATCATACCTTCGGATTTTATATATGTACATACAAGTCCTTATTAATGACTCTAACCTTACTAACATCATTAATTGACCTATTTACAGATTAACAATCTAATAACCGATAAAGTAGTCGTAATGATCGATATACTGACCGATTTATTGATCGATCTTTTAAGTTTCTGATTCAAAAGGGTGTATGAAATATTGGAATCATATGAAAATCTTACGTAAACACTTTACAAATTTCTTATTTTTTTTTTTTCTTTTTTGCTGATTGCCTCCCTTCAAATAAAATGAATCACCATATCGTTACGTTGTTAAAACGGAAATACATTTTGTCTTCAAGTGGATTACAATCAATAAAGATTAATTTGCCGGATATTGATTCATCAAATAAATTTTTTTCTCATTTGTTTTTTGCTTATTTCTAAGAAAATCCAAATTTTTTTCTTTTTTCACTAAACATGATCTTTTACGTACATATAATAGATGTTTTTCCTTCCTCTTAGAAAAGTATCTTAGTACTTCAAATAAGAAAAAAAAAACATGAAAAAAGTTGTATTTAAGTATAAAATTTCAATAAATGATGTTAATTTTTTGTGTTTTATTTATTTTTTTGACATAAAATACAAAAATTACTTTATTTCATGGAAGACAGCAAAAAAAAAAAAAATAAAAAAGAAAAATAAGAACAAAAACAAAAATGCTACCTAATAAATTAACCTGTGGGAGTTTTACCTTTTTTTTTTTTTTGTTTAGATTTTTTCTTTACATTTCTTATTTCACGAAAAAAAAAAAAATGTAGTAAGTAATAAAATACGTAACCAAAGCAATGAATAAAATGTTATATGAGACATGGTATAAATTATTATCAATAAAATGTAACGAAATAAATTGTTTTTTATGTGTTTTTTTTGTTTACACTTTTTTCTTGTTTTCGTACATGTAATATATCTGAAACTTTTTTTTTTTTGTTTTTTGCACACCTATTACAGTATTATATATCTTCCTTGAAGGAATATTCAAAACGTGTAAGAACAAGAAAAGAAAAAAAAAAACAATTTAGTGTATAATTTCTTTAGTTTTTATTTGTTTTTTACCTTTTTTGTTTTGTGGTATCGTACCACAATTAATTTAATGTAGAATTTAATCAAAGTGTTATAGAACTTATGTTGAAACAGTAAAAAAGGGTATAAACTTAGAATATTTAAATTTTGGCCGTTTTCAAATATTAAAGCTAATTTTTTTCTAATCTTACATGCATATGGAAAAAACTAGAAAATATGCAAAATTTTGCAAGCAAGATTACTTGCATTAATGAAGTCTGATCGCAGTTTTTCAAATTTTAACAATAAATCAGTGCAGCTGCCATAAATATTGTTAACATTAACAAAAATTTGATAATTTCATTGTATGTTAACTAAGGGCTAAAATGCTAAAATTAAAAATATAATTTAAATTTTTATCAAAACAAAAAACTTAGCCCAGACATGATATTATACTTTTTCTATTTTTTCTTTTTTTGTTTTTCGAAATTTTACAGTTCAAATAGTTCAAAATTTTTGCAGAGCTCTCGCCACATTTCCTTGCAAGCTTGACTTTATGAAACCTTTGATAAGTAAATCGTTCGATTAATTTTGAATTTCTGAAAACGGTCTTTCTGTGTCTAGCAAAATTGCAATATTCTATAGAATGCAAAAAGAAAAAAGTTAATAAATTGCTAATTTTTTTTTTGTTTGTTTTGGTTATTAATTTTAAATTTTAAATTAAATGCATTTTTTTACCTTTAGAAGAAAAGAAGTGATAGAAAATTTAGAATAGAAAAATTTACAAAATAAATGACAGAAAACATTTTATTTTCTGCAATCAACTAGCGAATATTCTATATATTTTTTTCTTTAATGTTCTTTTTTTTTTTTTTCTGGTCATTTAATTTTGAACTTATTTCAACCTTGAGTTTTTCCTCATAAATATTTTCCTTATTTTATGGAAAATGATAACATTGAAGGTTTACATAAAAAAAGAAAAAAAAACAAATGTCTTACACCTGCTCATCGTTGCATTTTCATTGTTTTTACCTTATTTTTATTTGTTTTTTTTTTTTTGTGTTCATGATTTTTTTTTTTTTTTTTTTTGATTATGTAGTAGTAGTAGTATAGTGTTGTGCAACCAACAACATTATAATGGTCATTAGGGATTTTTCTTTTCTTGTTCATATTGCTTGTATACTGAAAATCAAATGTAATTTACATTTTTTTTCCTTTCATTTTTTGTTTTTTATTTTTATTTTTTCTTGTAGAATATTGTTAGAATTAATCCTTGTTTTTTTATTGTATTTGTTAGAAATGATGTTTTAGTTTTTAATTTTATCAAAACTTCTGAGAAAAAATATATGTTTTAAGATCCCACAGGTAAAATTTAGTTTTATGTGAAATCACATACATAAATCATCTTAAATTTTGTACAAAATTTATGAAAAAAAAAAAATAGAACAGAAATTTCAAATGATTTTTGTTCATTTTTGGAATATGGGTACACGTATGAACATGTGCCATTACACAAAATTAATTTTATTTAAAATTATAAACACAAAATATGAAATTTTTTTTTTTTTTTTTTGTTACTTTTTTTTAAAATATTTTAAAATTTACACATATTGTGGTCCGTGGTTGAAATATAATATAAACTCTAGAAAGAGAGATACTAGGTTGTATAATGTGAATGTGTGCAATTTTATAAGCTACATACCATCATCAACATCACAGTCCTTAATAGACCTTAGCTTCCTCTACTAGTGAACTCCAGATTTTCCGATTCTACCAAAAATGTCAGTGCGTCATTAAGGTACTTTGTTCAAGTGAAATCTTAAAAGGTTAACTTTGAGTTTCTTTATTTTTGACTTTAATGGAGAAAAAAAGGATAATTTGCATAAAAAGATCTAAAATAACATTTATATCCTTTATGTCCTTTCAAGGTTTAATTTTAACCTACCTATTCTCATACGAATTTTTTGGTAACTCCTGTAAAGAATCATTCTTTAATTTAATTAAATTTTAAATTAGGCACATCTCTGTAAATAGTTTACTTTTTTTTTTATTTTTTATTTAACCGAAAAAAATCCTTCTAGTATAAACTCTAAGTTCAAATTTTTTCAAGAACTACCATCCATATCCTTCCATAGCTTATTTCTTCTATATTTCACCGGCCAGAGTGTATTTTTTTTTTTCTCAGAAAAATACGAAAATTTTAAATATATTTCGAAATAAATTTTCACCTATCATAAAAAATATTTACCGATTCTTATTTTTTTCACCAAAAACAAAATTTATTATTATTTTTTTTTCACGGAAAATACATTATTTCTTGTTATAATTTTTCAACTTATCCTTTTTGTTGTACAGAAAAATAAAAAATTGTAAATTTAAATTATAACAAAAAAAAAAAAAAAAAAAAAAACAAGTAAAACCTTAAAAGTATCTTCATCATAAATCAATATTATACTTTTCCTCTTTATTTATTATTGGTTACTCAGACTGATGACATTGTAAATTGAAAAATAAATAAAAAATCTTGTTACATAAAAATAATGAGATTTCATGTACAAGTAGAAATCAATTTTAAAAATGATTTTCTTTTTTTTTTTTTTTTTATTCTGTGTCGTTTTTTTTATATTTATTGTCTTCTTGCAATTTAAATATAAATACACACTACTCACGTAATATTGTCCTTGTAAAAAAAAAAAAAAAAAGAATAAATGTATCTTCAATCAATACAACAAGTAGCTTCATCTTTTCATCTTCAATTCCTCTTTTTTTTCCTTCACATTTTTTTTTCACATGTCTTATCTTATATAGTCATTAAATCTGATATACGGTTTTTTTTTTTTTTTTGCTATAAAGGAAAACGAATAAGTAGCTCATGCAGTAAATTTTTCATCTTTTTTTTCCCAATCATTAACAATGACATTCACCTAAACATAATGGATAATCTTCTAAATATCATCTGAAGTCCTTTCTCTTTTTTTTTTTTTCTTTTCTGCTTTGCTCCTCTTCATTGTTAGTTTTTAATATCAGTAATTTTTTTTTTCTTAGGTCAGCCATACAAGAGCCTTCTTGTTTTTTTTTTCTATTTTTTTTTCTCCTTCAAATACTCTTGAATCGAGAGTCCAAATCACTCAATTTTATCTAATAATAATAATCAACTAACCGCACACATATAAAATTTATCTAATATACTCTATTATGTATGTACAATATGATTTGCAATGCCGTATATTTTATTGACCTTGTTCTATGATTTTATATCTGATTTAACATGAATGAATTTAAAGATGATAGAAAAAGGACATTACAGAAATAAATTTTATTATTACGTGAGAAAATGTGTATTATACAAGGGGAAGTTCAAAAGTTTGCGAAAAGACGATATTGTAAAATAAATTTAAAAAAAAAAATAAAATAATGATCACTAGGAGTCAAATCGGGGGTGTAAGGTGGATGGATCAGTTATTCGAAGTCGCACCTGTGTAAAGCTTGTTAAGGAATTTAATCATACCCTGATTTTAGATTTTCTCCACTGTTGTGGAATTCTTGCTGAATGAGGATTATCTCGTGCACGAATAAGGCGAAATGATTGACATATATTCCTCTAATGAGTACTTAATTTGTACGGTACTTAACGAGTAGAACTACACTCACTTTATTCTCCACCATTTTGTAGACTTTTGGACCTTCCCTTGATATTTTACGTGTTGTATTGTATTTATCATTTAAGAAGCATAAAATTGAATGTAATAACTTATTCATAATGTTTCTAAGAGAATAAGAAAGACAGACAAAAGAAAAAGTGATTCTCAAGCTTAAGGATAACACATAAAAACATACATATACAAAAATCATCACATCACGTTTTAGTGCTTAAACGTTTTTATGATTCAATTATGTGTACAAAAAAAAAAAAAATAAAACTTAAATTTGTGTGTTTTATTCATTTTCCTTATATCCTTATAATGTCCTTAAAATACTATTAACCTTAAACTAAAAATTAAAATGATGAGATCATCATCACAAGATGATGACCATGTGAATATTGCAAAAAGAAAAAAAAAACAGAATAAAACAAAAAAAAAAAAAATTAATATTGACATTGTCTTTGTAAAGTGGTGTGTAGAGTAGATTTTAATTAGTTGAAAGAGAGGCAATTATTTTTTTTTCCTGTACTTTTTTTTTATGATAATTTTTCAATGAACATGAATGTGCATTAATTAAAAATGCAAATTATCTTCCAACGTTTATCTTTTTTTTTTCTTTTTCATTTTGTAAAAAAAAAGAGAATTAAGTTGTAGGTTTTTCATTTTACCCTCATTTACTAATTTTAAATTTTTGCATAAAAATAAAAACAAAAAAGATTTTCTAGAGAATTAGTTTTGGTAAACAAAATTAATTCTGACATTTTTAAGAATCTTGTTTAATATAGAAATTGTAAATAACCTCTTAATGATAAAAAGGATCTCTAAAAGGAAAAAAGTATGTAAAAAAGCTTCATTTTAATGTAAATGGGATAAAAAAACAATTTATTTTCAAAATGATTCTGTGAAATTTTGTTTTTCTGAATTTAAAAAGAGATAAAAAAAAAATGTGTGTTTTTTTTTTTTTTTGAGATCCTTGAACAAAAAATTCAAACTACTTGACAGCCTTTTTAAGATTTGATTGTTTAATAAATATGATTCCTATGTTACAAATTGAAACAATCTTTTGAAACAAATTTTTTTTTTAAAAGTCCACAAGTATACTAAGAACGAGGGTACAAATAAAAAGAACAAAACCACTTTAAATTTTCCTTGATATGTAGTTCATTAAATTTTAAATTGAAGAGGATTATAGTTACTTGAAAAATCATATAATAAAAATGTCACTAAATTATCAGAGTTTTAGTCCTTATAGGATTGTAGCTTGGACGTCCTCGAAATTTTTGTAAACTTTTCTGATTTTTTAAATGGTAATTTTGAATTGACCCATTTTCAAGTATGAACATAATTAAAAATGAATTTTTGAGAGAATTTTGAAATTTAAGTTCATAAAAAATATAAAAATTCGTATTTTTTCAATTTGGGAATATTTTCGAAATTTTATTAATGGTGGGTATGGTTCTTGCTGTAAAAATTAAGAAAAATTGATTTCAGATTGTTTTTTTTTGTTTTTAAACTTCCAATCACAAATATTTTCCTATACTGAATCCTGTTTTTTAATTTGGTTGTGTGTGTGCGTTTCAAATTAATCTATTTACTTGATCATTAATTTTGTATTCACTACAATATTTTTTCTATACAGGTAAACCCAAATTATATGTATGAATCGATTTAATTGATATTAAAATTCATTTTCTAAACCACATAAAAGCAATTTTAATACAATGAAACAATAATAATATACAATAAGTACAAATACAATTAAATGTTTGTATATGTACATATAAGCAAATTTTAATTACTTAAATATGATTAAAGATAAGTAATTGAAAACCAGTAATTTAAAAGAGAATAATATATTTGATAAATTATTATTCAATGGAAATGTATCTTTCTGGTTCCTATTTTGGATTGTTTTTTTTTTCAATTAAAAAAGAAAATTAAAAGAAAACAAACATGATTTTAAATTTCTATGAAAATTCCATTTCAAAGTGAAAATTTTCTTCAATTAATTAATTTTCTTATTTTTAGAATTTATTTTAATATATTTTTCATCTTATCTTACATAAATTTTCAGTAAAACTTTAAATAATCACAACAACCACAAAAAAAAAAAATTCCAAATTTCCTTAAAAAAAAAAAAAAATTCTCATAATTTAAAGAACTTAATTTTCAGAACAAATTAACATTTTGAAATAAAAACAAATAAAAAAAAAACAACCAACAAAAATGAATAAATGAATTTTTCATGTGAAATTACTCAGAATAAAATAACATAAACTTTCTCTCTCGAAAAAAAAAAAAAAAAAAAATTTACAAATTCTTAATCAGATAAATTTATTTTTTTTTTTCCTGCCACTCTTACTGCATAATTTTTTTCTCTCTCTTGATAATTTTTTTTTTTTTCATAAATAATTTAGCTTACAATTAAACTCGATGGACTAATAAAACCGTTATATGTATACTTTATGCATATTTTTGTATATATGTGTTTACATCCGCATCCTTCAAATAATTTTTTTTTTCCAGATATACTTCAATATTTTATAAAATGTTGAAAAAAAAAATCAACAACAAAAAAAACAACAAACAAACAAACAAAAATTACAAAAATAAAAATGATACATAAATAAAATAAAATAAAAAATTACATTACCAACACGTACTGACATTCTTTCAACTGTTGTACATAATACACACCATCATTCCCTACATATAATTTATCCTTTTTTTTTTTTTTGTTCATGTTTGAAATATGTTATGGATGTGTGTGTGTGTATGATATTATCCAATTTAGTGTTACGAAATGAATGACATGAAAATGTTTTTCCTGATTTACTGGAAAATTTTTCCTAATATTTTTATTTTTCTTGCCTTTTTTTTTTTTGTTCTACCCAGATAATGTATCTTTTTTCACAATCCTTGCACGTTTTTTTTTTTGTTTTGTTTTAACGTTTTTTGAAGAATGTGATACAGCATACTAGTTTTTCTTCATTTTTTAAAAGAAAAAAAAATAGGTAATTTATTGATTTGAAAAATATACAAGTAAAGGATAATATTTTTCTGTCGCAAATGCATGTTTTGTTTTTAAATTCTTTTACCTCCTTCTTTTTTTTCCTCTGAAATTGAAGTCGTTTTCTCAATTTAGCTATGCTTTTATATTTTATTTTTTTTTATTTATTCAGTTTGGTCAATTTAATGTGGAATATATTTGGTTAGAGAAATTTTATGTCATATCACACGATAAATTTATTTGTTTTTATTTTTGTGGCTAACCAGCTAATATGGAATTGTTTTTTTTTTCTAGAATTTATTTTATTAAATTATTCAAAAAAAAAAAAAAATTTTTTTTTTTGTATCATTTGTGGTTTACACCGAACATAATTTACATGATTTTCTATGGTCTAGTCAGTGTTTGCATAAACACAAAGTTTCATGTGCAAAAAAAAAAAATATTTTGAGCGAAAAAAAAAAATTTACACACACCAAAAATAAAATTAGCATTATTTTTTTAAAGTTGTTTTTTAGAAATAATTTTTTTTCAACCCATTTTAATTAAAAAAAATGGAAATGGAAAAGTTTTCCTTACTGTCAACAAAAATAAAAAGGACGAGGAAGTAAAAATAGGATAAGAAATATGTATAGGGTTTTCCAAAGTAGTAAACTTTTAAAATTGAGAATATTGAGTTTTGAGTAAGACCAAGGCTGTAGAATAAGTAAGTGAATTGCGCGTTTTGAACATGCACGTTCTGGATTTGAGAATATTTCCTACGCCTTATAAAACATCGAACAGAACTGCTTTAAAAATCGAAAATATCGGTCTTTGAAGGTTTCATTACAGAAAATCAATTGTCACTATAGTCAAAATAATAAAAGTTGAAGTTTTTTTGCGCATGTTTTACATGTCTTTGTGATCTTTTTTATGTAGATATACGAAAGAAGAAACGTGTTAAAACAACAAAAGCGCATGTGTGTAAGTATGTTTTTTTCTGCGCATGTTTTTCTAGTATAATACGAAACCTCAACTTTTATTATTTTGACTATATTTGATGACAATCAAAATTACCATAGTAACAGCATTTCTGCAGACGTGAGATCTAATAACCCGTTTCGACCAAAGTACTCGCTAAATTGTAATTTTTTTTTTTGGATGAACTGATCGATGAATAATTCTTAGATTTTTATCACAGATAATATAAAACTGTCAACAAGAAAATTTAAAGTTTGTAAATAATTAATGACACTCAACATCCTAAAATTCTATTTGGATGACCCTGTAGATTATGTTTAAATTCATTCAATTAATGTAACATTTTGTTTAATTGAAGAACATTTTTCATCTACGAGTATGTGCGGTTTGGTCGGTTTTTTTTTCTGTCTCATTTTTTTTTTCCACTTTTAAAAGTTGAGAGTTTAAAAAAAGAAAAAGTCATCATGAATTTTTTTTTTTTTCGAAATTTAAACCGACAATGAAGAGAAACATTTAAAAGTTTAAGATAATAAATTACAAATACACATACATATGTATATAGTTTATTAAAGTGGACATTTTCAAAATTGAAAATGAAAAAAGTTTCTTTATTTCAAGAAGAAGAAGAATAACATTGAAACATTGACTATTTTTGGTCTATTTTGGTCATTTTTTTGTGTGTTTATTCTCCTTTGATTTTAAAAGTTTGTTTTTCTTCTTCCATTTTTATTATTGGGTAATTTTTACAATTAAATTCTAGACCTTTTCTCTTGCGAATTATCCGTTTCATTGCATCCTTTTTTCTTTATTTTTATGTAAGTTTTTTTTTTCAATTGATTTAAAAAGTCGATACGAAGTTTATAAACAAATAAGTTTAACATATTTAGAGAAATTTTTAAAGTAAAATAAGTGTTAGGACATTTTAAATCTTTTTGAATAAGAAAAAAAAATTTTTGTTTTGAAAAATCTGAAGAAAAAAGTTGTCTTCGATTTTAATCGAAATTTTCATCAGAATTTCTCAATAGAAGTAAAAAAAAACTAAAAGAAACCACATTGGAATGGCAGTACGTTATTCCCTTTAAATTTTTTTTTTTTGTTTTTTTTTGTTTTTACAATAAAAAAGCCTAAGGAAAGAAACAAAATTAGAACGTCCAACATCTTAGCTTTTTTAATGATACCACTTCCTGAAATTTGTGTATTCATTTCAATTTGTATGCCAAATTATTTATTTTTAAATTAAGATATTATTTTCAAATTATCTTTCAAAATGATAAAACAGATGTTACTCGAAATTATTTTTAAATTTAAATTCAAATTTGTAAATTAATAAAATAATTTGGATAAAATAATTTAAAATAAAATGTAAATTTTTTTTTATTAGTAAGAACATTTTTTTTTTTTCAAATAAAAATCCCTTTAAAATCCTTTAAATGACATTAACATATTTGTTTTCTTTTTCTTTTCTTTCGTTTTTGTATCCTGAAGAAATAAAAAAAAAATTAAATTGAAATATATTCCAAAGGATTAGATAACAAAACATTTGTTTTTGTTTCTGTTTTTCCAGATATTGATATTTTTTTTTTTTTTTCGAATTTTAAATAATTTGGAAATTTTGTACATGAAATATTCAACAAATGTGAATGTATGTAATTTTTTTTTCCAAAAGATACAATTTAGAAAGAAAGAAAAAAAAAAAAAAGATACGAATTTTAAGATAAAAATATTGGTTTTATGTATTTTTATTTAATTTTTTATTGTTTTTATTTTTTTTTATATTTTTATTTTTTATGGTTTATTAAAATAAAGCCGATGGTAAATCTTTTATGATTTGATTGTTTTTATTTTTTGTTTCAATTTTCAAAAAAAAACAGAAATACAAAGAAAACGAATGTATTTATTCAAATTTAATAAATTGCTGCTTCTTTGATCATTTTATGTTTTTTGTTTTTTTTTTTTTTTTTTTTTGTTTTCATTTATATAAAAATAAAATATGAATTTTATATTATTTTTTTAAGGCTTTATTTTGGAAGCCTTATCTGTATTACATACGTACACACATTAAAGTATAATATTTGTAATTTTAATTTGTATATGTATTTTTTGTATTCTTATATTACCGAACACATCTGAGTTGTAATTTAATTTAGTAAGTATTTCATTTAAAAAAAAATACTTTGTGGAATGATCAAAAGAGTTTAAAATTTCATAAGAATAAAAAATTATACGTTTATTGTTTCGTATACGGAAGACTTTTTTTTTTTTTTTGCAATTAAATATATTTTTGGATATGGTTATTTTGTTTCTATTGGTAACTGTGAAAGTATATCTAAATACATGTTCCTTTGGAATTTTGTTTTTATGTTTAAAAAACCACATTTTTCCTTTACTTTATAAAATAAGAACATTAGAAATTTATAAAAAAATGTTTCGAGAAAATTTCTTAATGTATACGAAAATTATTTAAAAAAAACTTCTAAAAATCACAGAATTAAATGAAAGTTTATGTGTTTTCATAATTATACTCTTTATATATTTAAGAATAATCTCATGACGCAAGGAAAATTGTCTGATTAATTATGTTGAAAATCAAAATTCAAACATGAAAATGCCATTTTCATATTAGTTTTTATGTTAGTGATGTCAAGAAGCCAAAAAAATAAAAATGCTTTTCATTTTTCATCCTGTCCGACAACGATTTTTTTTTTTCAATTTTAGGAACTTTTCACTTCGAATTAAATGAAGATTTATTAAATCTCTAAGATTCTTTTGTTACTAAAGTGAATTCAAAGGAGACCGGAAAAAATATACATATATATGTATACATATTTTGCTAATTCCCATTATTGAAGTATCGTTAAAAATGTGTAATAGATAACATAGCTAAAATATAGTGCTATTGAAACAAGAAATCAAGCCCTGGCCCTGACTAAACAAATGTTGAAGAGATAATAAGCTCAACTAAAAGTCCTACAATATTCCTGATTCTCAAAAATCTCGAAAAAGTAAATATATTTTACTTATTTCTCACTTTTCTTCTACATTACATTTTAAAATTTCATTCAAGATAATTTTGTTTGTATACATTTCAATTACCATACGTATACGTAATTTTCATTTGACATCAATAAAAAAAATTCATATATTTCAGAAAAGTATTTTAACTTGTCACAGAAACTTCATTGATTTACATTTTTTTTTTCAATTTCACTTAAGAATTTTTCATTTCAAATGTCTTTCATAATTTACAATTTAAATTTTCCGAAATAAATAAATAATTGCCTTAAACCTTAGGGAAATGTTTGAACGTGCATGTTTTTTTTTTTTTTCATTTTGATTTGTTAAAAAAAAAAAAAACTTAAATTTACTTGAAGAAATCTTGTCAAAAAATATTCATTTCTTAATTGAAACATTTAAAAAAAAAAATGAATTTTTTACACTATCACTTTTACAATTTCGCTAAAACTTCAAAAATGAATTAACTGAAACCACAAAAAAAAACCAGTTCCTCAAGTAAAAATTAGCTTTCCATCACACGAAAAAAAAAAAAGAAAAAAAAAATATTATTCTACGAAGAAAAAAAAACTTTTTATCTTAATAAAATTTTAAAATTTTAATTATTTTAAAGAACATTTTTTTTTTCCTCCAAATCAGAAAAAAAAATTATTCTTCTTTAAAATAATTAAATTTCAATGGTAAACTTACACGTTTATTTTTCGTAATCGTTAGTATTTTCCTTTTTTTTTTTTTTGTTTTTTTTGTCGTTGTGTTCTAAAATGGAAAAAATCAAATTGTATAATTAAATTATCCTGCAAGACGTACTGTGTTTTTTTTTTATTCTGTTAAGGAAAAAAATTATCTATTTTTTATCCTTCTTCTTCGTCTTCTTTTATTTAATTTAATGTAATTTTTATTTTCTTGTTGCAATTTTCAAGATTTTTTTAAAATCATTTCCTAACTTAACTGATTACTTCCTATTTACTTTTTGTTAGTGTGGTACATTTAAAAAAATAAAAATAAAAAAATTTTAGAATAGAAAAAACAAGCATGCTATGGTGGTACTGAATTCAGAATATGGCATAGATATAACTGCAGGATAAAAAAAAAAAAGGATAAGAGAAGAAAAAAATTAAACCAGAATTCATTGATTAAACACGGAAAATGTATGTACATATGTCATTTAAAAACGAAAACAAAACAAACAACAACAAAAAACTACGGATGAGAAAATTTTATAAAATTGATTACATTATACAACAACACACATTTATCTTTATATCATATATGTATGTATAACTGTAAACAGCATTTAATATAGTACATCAAAACTTTAATAAAATAACTACGATCATTGCCTGATAAAATTTTCTACGTATGTACCCTAAAGGGCTTTATTTAGATATGTAAACGTATCTATAGAAATATAAGTATATTAGACAAGTACATAATCACTTACATACAGAACTCCTTTAAAAGAACTCATAAATGCAATTAATTTTGTTAAAATTAAATGGAATTGGTTTCCTTTCATAGACACCTGTTATATGTAATATATGTATTAAATTGTATGTCATTTTTTTTTTAATTTTATTTTATACACAAAAAAAAAAATAAACCATTTAAATCACATCGTTTTTATCAAGAATATTCTGTGTATTTAGTTTAAAATTGCAAAAATGTAAAAGGGTGATACAAAGTATATTTTTTATTTTATTTTTTATTTTTGTTATAATTTTATTTTTCTTTCTCAATTAAAAAAAAAAGAATAAAATCATTTCATTTTCATTGATAAAATTTATCTTTGATAAAATCAACCTTGTCCAAATCAATGTAATTTGTCAAATTGACAAATGCTTAAATATGTGAAAGTTCAAAGGTTAAAAAGAAAGATTTAGAAAATAAAAACTACTACTGAAAGTAATATTTAAAAAATTAAGATTAATTATAATTAACATTAGAAAAAGTTGTCTACGAGACCTTAATATAAAAAATTCTTAACTTCATTTGAGAAACAAATAATAGGTCAAATTTTACAAGATATTCGACCTTGAACAATGTAAGTTTTTTTGATTGAATATCCTGAATTTTAGAATTAAAATCTGCAAGTCATTGATGTGTTTTTTTTTTCCAAATTTTTAAAGGACTGAATCTCAGTCTATGAAAAATTTAAATCCAATTTCTAAGTAGATAGTTAGAATTTAAGTTTTCGATCATTGAAATTTAATCCAGTGAGATAAGCATGATCCTTTCCGGAAAAATTGAAGTCCCCTTTTTTAGAAATTAATTTGAATCCAAAAATTATTTAAAATAGTATAATAATCTGTAGGAGGTTTGAGTATTCTTCATCAATGATTAAGTAGTAACTGAGAACAGCAAGCGACATGGCATTCGGTAGCTAAATGGTTTAAGAGCATTACCCCGGCAAAGTAAAGGTTCCGTGGTTCGATTCCCGGCCGAGTCGAATGTCGTTTTTTCATGTTTTTCAGTTACTACAAATATTTTCAGGTATTAAATTCCAATCTAACAAGGATTAAATCAAAATTACACTGAGATTATTTCTAAAAAAGGATTTAACATAATTCTGAATTTTGTAGTGATGAAATAAAATAATATTATAAAATTCAATATCGTTAAAGCACCACTGAGTTGCAGAGGTCCAACAAAACTTAGTGCAATGAAAAAGAAAAAAATAAATGAAAATATTTCTTGTTTACAATCTGTTCTTCATTTATTTGAAATTTACCTGAACACAAAAATACAAAAACAAAATAAATAAAAGAAACAAATTACAAAAATAACAAAGCAATTGTTGTTCATTTTGAATGCTGAATGTTCTTTGAAAGGATATAATACATAACTTTCATTCAAAAAAGTTCAAAAAATTGTTTTTTGTTTTTTTGTTTTTTTTGTTTTTAAATATCAGTTTGAAAAGTTCATTGCCCAATCTTTGTTCTTTTTTTTTTCGTAAAATTTTAATTATCCTTCATAATCTCAAAGATTAAAATGAAATACAATAATCCTTGTGAATAAACAGTGTTAAAATTTTCATTTTACATTATTATAATTTCAAAGCTTTCATGTACACTTTTCTAAAGGATATGACTTTTTTCACCTTTTGCAAAAAAAAAAAAGAAATTTTTGTTAAAAAATGCAAAAGAAAAGAACAAAAATTATACAGAGAAAAAAAAAACTACATACATACACAATCTACAAAAAAAAATCAAAAGAATAACAGTTTTTCTCTAAATAAACTCTCATATGAATTTTAAACACAAAAATTTCTTATCCTTGTTACTAAAGCACAAAATTTTTCGTACAGTTATGCAGAAAAAAAAACTTTCTTTTTGGTATCCTTTCAATTGTTTTCGTTTTTTTTTTCATTTTCATTATATTCTAGACCGTCGTATTTGTTCACTTTCTAACTACTTATAAAAAAAATTTAAAAAAAAAAACATTTAAGTTAAATAAACCGTTTCTAATCCTTTAAATATGTATTTCAGTTTTTTTTTTTCCTTTAATTTTTCCTTTTTTTGTAATCCAACAAAAATTATAAGCAACACAAAAAAAAAGACACAGCAAAAATAAACAAATGAAAAGTTTATTCAAAAATAAGATACTTACGGGACATCCTTTATACTTATATATGTATGTATAACACATAAATACATAAATATGTATATATACAAAAATTTTAAAAGCATATTGAAAATTATACACCATGATAATTTCGCTTAATTTTCATGATAAAATTCGTATGACATACATTCACATGACAACAACAACAACAGCACAATTACAATTTTACTATGAAAAAGGAATAAAGGAAGAAAGTAAAAGAAGAAAGAAAAAAAAAAACGTATTCTAAATCTGTTTGAAAAGGATTCTATTCACCTGCAAACAAGAAGATATACGAAATAAAAGTTAAAATAAGTGAAAGAGCAAAAATAAAATAACGGAACAAGGAGTAAGAAAATAAATTATTATAATATGTAGTACAGGATGATGTAAGTGTGTGTATGTAAGTATGTATATGTATAGATGCCCTTTTAGATTTTTCCTTAATCACCTTAAGAGCTTATTTTAAAATTTTAAGCGTTTAAAGAACACGAGTAGGTATTACTGATCATAATGATGATGATGATGATGATGATGATGTTGTTGTTGTTATTGTTGTTGATGAAGTCGAAGGATGATGAGTAAAACAGTAAGTAAAAGGAGTACTTAACAAAACAACAAAGGTTACAAGATTAATTTTGTATATGTTGAAAGTTGAAATCAATAAAATGAAATGAAATATTCTACACATAAACGTACACACATAAACAGATGTGGGTGGAAACAGGTATACACTTTGAAAATCAATATTATAGAATATTTTATTGCATTTTAGTTACTAAAAACTAATTTCACTTTTTAATGATATTTCATGGTTATTCAACGAAGATTTTATGTTGAGTGCTTTTTTAATTGGATAATATTTTTGGTGTATGCTCTATGCGTTAATGAAAAATAAAATACTTATATACCTAGCTATGTACATATGTATGTACATACTTGTTACACATGTGATGTTTCCATAATACATATATGAACATGTTAAGGAAAATTTTATTATTACACACATACAAGCACACATGGTTTAATAGGCAAAAAAAAAACACGTAAATATGAAATTTCAAGAAAATTCTATTTAGAAAATTAATTGTACAATTATTTTTGATTTTCTCATAAGTACTTAAACATACTTGCTTATATAAATTTACTTTGTTTTAAATGTTAAGAGCAATTGAAAAAAAAATTGGTAACATTTTGCATAACAAGTGAATGGAAAATATTTGATAAATTTTTATTTACCTTGAACAATTATTAAGTAAGTGTTCTGTAAAGATTGAAAAAACAATGATTGCTATTTTTTTAATTTTTTTTCGAAATTGAATGTTTAAAAATTGTAGAAAAAGTGTCGTGAACGTTATTTATAAAAACTAACGCAGAAATGACAGTAAGAGAAAAGTAAAATGACATTTGTTGAAATCTACAGTATGTTTGGCAAAAATTACAATATACAAATAGCTAAGTTCGTTATCTACACCGACGAAAATGTGGTTAGAAATTTCATATAAAACTATAATTGCATACTGAAAAAAATCGAAAGTAATTTCTGGGAATAAACGGACGGATAAAGAGATGTTGTCTGAGAACACTATCGCTCCAGTGACCTCTTTCCTTTTATGTATATCTATCTATCTGTGAAAATTCTATTGTCTAGACTCTCATTGCTTCGCCTTGCTTTCATTCTCTTTTGAGAGGAACTTTACTCTAAAATTGTTCTTGAGATCAATCCTGGAAATGAGATAATCTGTTGGTTTCTTTGCCCATTCTATTTATAGCTTGTCCAGAACTCCAGAGTGTAGAATATATTATTATAGATAGAATATTGAGTCTCATGATAACACATTATACAATGTTTTAAAGGTTTTGGAGAACCCAAATTGTATTATATATTTCAATCAATGGGTGGAAAAGGTCTAATTTCATTCTCTTACAAATCAAAAAAGCTCACTTATTCTCATTCTCATTGCAACAATAATAAATACATCATATAACTGTACATATAAATTAATTTTATATTAAAATTTTTCATGAATTTTCAACTTTTATTGTCTTTTAAACACTTTCACAAAAAAAAAGTTTTCAAAAATCTAAAAACACATTCTACACACATCAATCTTTTCCCCTTTAGCCCCCAATATTTTTTTTTCTTTTGATTTTCCTTTCTGATCTTTTAAATGTTTTAACAAAATGTTCGTATCTTTAAATTTTTGTTAAATTGGTCTTGTTAAATTCTTATATCAAATTAAAATTTATTAAAAACCGAAAATCATTGAAAATAAAAATCCCCTCCCTTCCATACTAATCAAAAATCTAAATAACATATTTTTAAAAGGTTTTATACCTTTTCTAATACGTTTTATGTATATCTTTCAACAAAAAATAAAAGGAAATTATACAAATAATACAAAAGATATTTTCAATCAATTTAAAATTATCCTTTTTTATGTTAGTTTTTTTTTTTCCTGTTATTATTTTTACTGTAAATTAATTTAATATGACAGAATATAAATTGATATAAATTAGACACATGGGTCAAAAGATGAATTTAAACCGAAAAAAAAAAAACATTTTTAAAACAAAAAAAAAAGTAAATACAGAAAATAAATCCTTACAAATAATACAAAAAGTCTCCACTATGTATATACGTTACATACGTTTTCCATGTACGTATATATGAAAACAAAACAAACATATTACAGTCAATATACATACCAAACCAATAATACACGTATGGCTTCTAGTATAATAAGAAAATTGAAATTGAAAATTCAATTTTCCATCTCCTTGTTTGTTTGTTTTTTTGTTGTTTTTTTTTTCTTCTTCTTCTTCTTTTTTCATTACCATCACCATAATCATCATCAAATCTCAAGTTTCTAATCAAAATTCATTTAATGTGTTAGTTTACACACAACATATAAGTCTGTTGTAAGCCCCAAGAGTGACATTTATTTACAATTTGTCTTTTTTCTTTTATTTTTCTTCTCTTATTCTTCCTTTTTGTGTTTTCTTTTTTAAATTTTATTTTGAATTTATATATTTTAAGAAGCTTATAAGCTATATTATGTATTTTATATGTTGTGTGTATTTATACTCATCCATTTATTATAAACTTAAAGGTACATATGGTACAAAAAAAAAAAAAAACAAAATACAAAAAAAAAAAAAAGGATATCACATAAAATCTGTTTAAACCCAATTACACACTTCTTGGTTTAAGATTTTCAACACACATAATTCATAATACATGAACAACATACCAAATATAAATGTAACATATATATGTATGTCAATTTCTAACTAAATATCTAACTTTAATTGATTAAATTTATTTAAAGTTTTATGTTTATATGTGTGTGTGTGTGTGTGTTGATGTATTCAATTATAAATAGAAATTTTTGTTCTCTATATGTTTTGTATTCTACCTTTTACAAAAGAACAAAACAATTTCATCAAAACAGGTGAAAATAAGAAGAGAAAAAATAAGGTTCTTTTAAGGATTAAAATCATGATGAAATTGAAAATTTTATAATAAAATTCTATTGTATTTTTTTTTTTCAATTTAACACACATAGGTACATGAAGTTTTTTATGTACGAATTTCTAATTCATATTTTTATTTTTAATTAATTTATCATTCATACATAGTGTGACTATAAAGTTGTGGAACTAGTTTTAAATCTTCAATAATAATGTATTGGCTTTGTTATGTTTTTTTTCGTTTTCAAACTTTTATTTTAAATTTTATCAAAAAAAGATCTAATTAATAAAAGTGCAAAAATCATTCGAGCAGCTGAAAAAAATGAAAAAGCGAACTTTCTATCGAAAAGATGTGGTATTTTTTAATAAGGTCCACAAACAAAGTATCAAAGTGCTGAAAGGAAGTAAAAAATCGTCATCACAAGATAAAAATAAAAATATGAAAAGTTTCACTAAAGATCAGTGCTGATTATTTTCTACGATAGCAAAGGTAATATTCACCGAGAAAAGATCAAACAGTCAATGTAGTGAAATGAAAATGGTGGCAGAGTCAAAATCACTTGTCAACTTAAAAAGGTTTATTACTGAATCGTCAAAAAAAGTATACTTTATAAGGAGAGAAATTATTTTGAGGTTAAAAGAAAAAAAAACAAGGAAGCAATTTTTTCATTTAATTTTTAACAGTATAATTCCTAAAACTTTATTGCTGCACTGTGTATTTTATGGAATAGTTTTTGTCTTTTTAAAATTTATTTTATTATTTTAAACAATTTTTTTTTCCAATTATTCACATAATAAAAATCAATTAAAAATCGTATGACCTGAACTTATGCAAAACAAAAGCTTGTTTTTGTTCAAAATTTTTTTTTTTTTTTAATAATAGAAATTTGAAATTCTATCGCAAAAAATCAAAAATAAAGAAATAAAAGACTCCTTTTTTATTTAAAAAAAAAAAAAAAAAAACTTCAATAATTAAAAGGATATTCAATGATATTTTCTGTCTTTAAAAATAGAAAAAATTATTCATACTGTCTACGTATTAATAAGGATATGGGCTTACACATATTTTGACAAATAATTTACACAAATATAATTGATATATCAATATACTCCTACTCAATTCATATTATATTTTACTTGTTTGTGGATTTTATTTATTTGTTCAGTCATATCAGAAACGGAAAATCTATTTAGAAAAAGCAAAAAAAAAAAAAAAATTCAGTTTGTATTTAGGACGATACATACATACATAGAAAAGTTTCAAGGTTCACTGAATATATATACACATATACTAAATTTTGAATATTACGATGATTGTATTATATCAAATTTATCATACATGAAATAATTTTTCAAAACAAATCTCCGGTTTTTACATTATAATTTACTTATATGTACATACTAAAAATTTAATATAAACGTTTGGATAGAAAAACACACACTATATACAAAAAAAAGAAAAAAAGAAAACAGATTGTATTTCACATATTCATATGAAAAATAGGTATGAGTGTATAAATATTTTATCTTGAAGTGGAAAACCAAAAATAAATTATAAATTAACAGGGTGTTACATAGGAAAAACATAATTAGTTTGATAATTAAGAAAAAAAAAAATATTAATTGCTTCAAATATTGTCAATTGTCAGAATGTGCTTTAAAATCATCCATCTCATTCTTTGAATATACTAAAATTCTTGATTTGGTAAATTTGGTTACAATTCTTTTTCCTCGACGACCAAGAAACACACATATCCTTCATGGACAAATTCTTAGTTTTCAGCATGGATTTTTAACCCTTCACCACTTCTTTATTTGACCTTGGTATTTTTCTTGATCGTACATCTTTTCTTCTGCTGTTTATATCCTTATTTTCTTAGTTTTTCCTTTTTTCTTCCTTATTTTCATAAAGTTTCATATTTTGTTTCCTTGTAACTTTTTCAGATATGATATAACTCCTTTTAATTATCTCAAGATTTTTGTCTACCATTATTCATTTTTTTTTTCAAGTACCGCTTTTGGGTTTAGCTCCTTCAGTTTTTCCATTATTTTTTTTGTATCTTTTGCTACTTTTTTTCATGCAATTTCAATCGAAAATTCAACCCCCATAAAAATTCATCAAATTGTTATGTTTTATTAGTGAAACATCCTATAAAATCCAAAAAAAAAAAAAAAAATGTTCTTTCAAATGCAAATTACATTTAAACAAAATATTTATATAATCATCACAAACACATATAAAACACTATAAAATACATACGCTTAAAAATTTTATATTTTATATATTTTCAGTAAATAGTCGTACCGAGTAAACAAAAAAAAAAAAAAATAAAAGTAATTTTCTCTCTCTGGAGGAAATAAAAGTCGACAATCATATTAAAATCGTTTAGGGTTTTTTGAATTTTCCGGTTTCATTTTTCGCATGAAATATAATTTTCATGTTTGTAAAAACAACAACAACAACAAATAAATAAAATAAAATTTAAAATAAAAAAAAAAATAATAATAAAATCTTTTGTAGATTATCTGTCACCCATATGTTTTTTTTTTTTTTTTTTTGATATTATGTATGGTCGACGTTTCTTTTTTTTATAAACTTGTAAAATAAAGTAAATATGTTGGTTGCTTGATGATGATGACGACGATGTGATCTAATTTTTTTTGTTTTATTTTGAAAATGTTAAAACCATATGTTACACTTATCCTATACATATTTATTATGTTAAAAAAGAAAATGAAAAAAAAAAAGAGTTAAAATTTTTAAATAAATTATCTGATAAATTATATAAAAACGACAAAAACATATGAAGAAAAAAAAATTGAATAAAATGTTGAAATTTCTGCATGTTGTGAGTGTGTTTTACGTACATCATCATCATTCTCAGTTTTAAGATTAAATTATAAATTTTGTGTACAATGATGATGATGATTATGGTAAAATCCTCTTTTTTACTTTTTTTTTTTTTTTTACTTTTTTGTGTAATAAAGTTTTAGTTAAAGTCCAACATAATGTACCTATCTTTTTTTCTATGTATTTATGTATGTGAAAAATACAAAAAAAATTAATATGATGAAATATGAATTTTATGTTATAATAAGAAAAAATTTCATAAATACTTAATACAAAGATTATTATAATACAAATTTTAAGGGTTACTTCATAAGTTTTGTTCCAAAATACTTGATTAATTTACCAAACAATAAAAAAAAATAAAAATTAATAATTTTAAATACTAGGAAATTTGGCAACTTTTGTTTTCTTGGACCAGAAGCGTTTTATGCCTAAAATGCAACACAGCACATAAATAAATACATATCAAAGAATGGGAAATAAAAAAGCTGATCTTTTTGTAGGAGAAACATCCGAAAATTTACAAACGAAGAAATTCATTAAGCCTTCATCCAATATTGTCAGAAAACTATAATCAACTTCAACAGAAATGAACTAAAGACCATAAATTGTCTTTTCATTGGGCACTGTACACTCAACTATCATAAATATAATTAGAATAGGGGTAATAGAGAAGGACAAATACAAAGAATCCAAGGAAACCTTAAAACACATTTTGTGTAAGGTCAGACAATGGCGTCTAAAAGAGTGTTCTACATCTACATACATCAGCTCTCCCTCAAACCTATACTTGAGCTAATTTGAGGATTCTAACTATTCAAACCATTTTTCTGTCATTTGTTTATTTTTTTTTCAATTTTATTCTAGTTTATAATTTCATTAAAAACTATTTCCCAGAAAGTTCACAAAATCAAGTCCATAAACTCTTGAAACAACCCATTATTACTAAAATCAACTAAAATTACACAAGAAATGAAATTGCCTAACTTTTAAGGTACAAAATATGTATATGTATACAATATTTTCTATTTTTAGTACACAACACACATATGTACATATGTAATATAATATACATACATATAATATTATGTATATGAGAGCACGTGCAACATCCGTATTAAATTCCTTAATTATTTTCTCTTTTGTAGTGTGGTAAAACCAGGGTTCATATGATGATGGTCAAAAATGTATAAAAGTCCTTTTATTTTCTTTTTTTTTTTTTTTTGTTTTTTGTTTATGTAATGTTTTTGTTGTTGCTGTTGTCGTTATAAATTCATTTTGTTATAATATGTTTTTTTTTTGTTTTTTAATATTTTATATCGTCTTTCATTTCATTTGTACTTTTATGTTTATTTTTTGTTTCATTTTAAGGATAAAAACGTGATTAAACAAACTGTTATTTTTACGTGTATGTGTACATAAAAATGTTACTAAAAATATAATATTCTTAATTTTTTTTTTTTTTTCTTGATCCTTTCTACTTTCTGGTTTTATTTTATTTTATGGTTCATATATGATGATATACTCGTAGTTTATATAATTAAATGTTAATAGGATTATTTTATTGTTAACAATAATTTGAACAGATATTTCTATACTTTTTACTTTGTTCTTTTCTTGTTTTTTTTTTTTTTTTGTGCTTTTAATCTTCTTGTTTTTTCATGTTGAAAAGACTTGTAATTCTTATAAAACATATGTTCAAATATTTATTTAAAAGGATTCTTTAAATTAATACACATAACACACACACTCTTATACATAAGAACCAAAAAAAAAAATAATAATAATAAAATAACATTTTAAAGTAATTAAATTATTACCATTATTATTTTCACTAGATTTTTTTTTGGCTTATTTACAAAGTTTATTTTCACGTCAAAATTTGAAGAAGAAAAAATTAAAAATTAAATTATACTTTTGTTTTAATTACCAATTTTAAATGGGGTATTTTTGTTCTGTTAATTTTAAGATAAATTGTCTAAAAAACTGAAAATACTTAAAAAGTAGTATTGTCTTTTTTTATTTTTTAAAATTATATTTTAATAAATTTTTACTTTTCACCTTTGGAAAACCATAAAAAGCGATTAATCTGTGGTCACATCCACAAACTGCTTAAGTCTGAAAATGTACTTTTGAGAAAAATTCATTTAAATGTTCGATTTCCAAAGTAAAAAAGAGCCAACATGCTGTTATGTTTTTGATCCATTAATTTCTAAAAAAAAAAAGGACACAACAACAAAAATTTTGACCGAATAACGAGAAGAAAATACTAAGAAAATCTAGGTGGTATAAGCTAAATTTTTGCTTATGTCGACTTAAGCTGTTTGTGAATGTGACCACAGAAATTCTGTTAATATTTAAAATTTTCTATTTATTGTTTTTTTGTTTTTAATTAATAATTCTGTAAATGTGAGTCGTTCAAATATTTCAAAATTCGTCGTCTTTTTTTAGACAATCTAGAAAATAAAAGGAAAAAAAGAAAATCCATTAAAAATATTAAATCCTTTCGTGGATCATGTTAAGGGGTCATTCTATAGTTAGAAATTTTGAAAAATCGTTTATTTTTTTAAATATTTAATCGAATAAAATCTCGAATTGTAATTTTTGTAGATAAAGCGATACAAATACCTTATTTTTGAAAGCGGGATTCAAGAGTCCAGCATTAAAAATAAAGCAATGCCTTTTAAATAATAATGCTAAAATCCTAGAGCAGTTAGACAATTTGAAAAGTTGAAAATTTCATATTTTAAAAAATAACTAAAAATTTCATAAAATAAGGATGAAATTTAATTTCACATGTCCGCCATTTTTAAAAATTTTTTTTTTTCAAACAATTTTTTTTCTTGTTTAAACGACAATTTAAATCAGAAGGGACCCCTTAATTTTGTATATTTATAAAATCGTTATTATCTTTAGAAATCCTTTTTTAATATTTTTGTTGTTGTTTTTGTTTTTAAAAGTTTATTTTGTATATAAAATTTTAATGATACTGTTAATTTTAAAAGTTCATGATTAAATTACATTTGACAGATATCTGTTAAATATGATGTACATACATTACATAACTGTATACGTATGACATATTTGTATATAAAAAGTTTACAAATGAAAATACCTACTTAAAATTATTATGATTTTGTGATACAAAAAAAAAAACAAAAGATACACAAAAATAATAATTTTATATCAAATTAAAGAGAAAAAGTAATAATATCATGTTTTTAAAGGATTAGAATTATCTTTATTTGTGAGTAAGTGGTTGTAAAAACTTTTATGATTAGGTTTCAGTTAATTTTTTTTTCTCGTTGAATAAAATTTATCATATAAGTATGTCATGGATTATTAAATAATAAATAACGTATTTTTTTTATTGTTAATTTTTACTTTTAATGTTTAATTTTTATTTACTTATCTGTATTTTTTTTTTTTTTTTTCAATATTTTTTAATTTTTTATTTTTATTTTAATTTTTCGTTTTTTGTTTATTTTAATTTTTATTTTATTTAATTTTTATTTTTTTTTAAATTTTTTATTTTTATTTTGTTTTTATTTTTAGTTTTATTTTTTCTATTTATATTAAAAATAAAATAAAAAAACGAGAAATAAAAATAAAAAAAAAATAAAAAAAATAGAAAAAAAAAATACAAAATAAAAAAACGAAAAAAAAAATAGAAAAGTTAATATTTGTAAATATGAAAAAAAAAATTCAAAATTATGAAAACAATAGATTAGGATATTTTTGTCATTTACAAATTTTAAATCTACATATTATTTTTTTCATATACATATTCATTTTATTCATTTTTACTTAAATCCTATATTTGCTCGGGGATGCTACGGTTTGTGTATGAAATTCTAAAACACCATTTAATTTTCAATCGTACTAAATTTCACAAAATAATTTGGACTTAAATTAAATAAATTGTTTCAAATTAAAAATGAATTTGTTTTCAACACAAAAAAACAAAACACAATTCACTCCTTCATATGTATTATTTAAATTAATTAAAAAATAAAAATCAAAATAAAATTGTACGACAAAAATAAAAACTAAATAAATTTGTGACAATTTAAAAAAAAAAAAAAAAACTCATACACAAAATTCAAAATAATTAACTAAAAACAAATTGTAAATAAATGGTGTACAAAAAACAACATTTTATTCTGTCCTTTGCATTTTAATACGTAAAAACATCCTTAAAAACAAATTATCTCTTCCTAAAAAAAAAAATAAAAATAGAAAACAAAATTAATTTAGTCCTTTCAATTTACTACCCACATACACTTAAACAACATAATACAAAAAATCTGTTGTAAATTGCTTACAATTAAATTCTTGGAAAATTTAAAATGTCAGTAACAGACAAATTTACTGTAAAAAGTTGATTTTGTGACTATATAGCACACGCATATACAGATATATTTACATAAAACAACATACATCATTAAACACGTTAAATGACACTCATGTCCAGTTAATTTAAAGCTTTTTACATTGAATGTTTTAAACAATTAAAAGCAATTACATATCTAATGATGATGTTCAATGGGGTTTTTAGATTTCAATTTACTGCCCGGATTGAAAAAAAAAACAAAAATCTAGGAAAATCTATTTTCACAATAAAGTTAATCTTCATTTAACATTTGACTTTTTTTTGTATCTGAATTATGTTGAATGGAAAAGCAAAGAAAGATTTCATAGAATCGATACTCTTAAATATTTGTCTTTTACTTGTATTTAATTATTGTGGAAAGGAAATTTATTATTTTTACAAAATGTAACTTCTTTTTTTTTATTATGAGAAATAATTTTAAATTGTGATTTTTCAGATAATTTATAAATATATGAACTTCCTATGATTTTTTATCACAAATTTATTTTAAAAACACTCTAGTAAGTGCTTTGATCTGAAAACTACGAATTTTGGTCCACGGGATATTCTGTACACAGCTTTTAAGAGTCGAAATTTAAAAATTTTCATACAAAATTTATTGTGAAAAAATGTATAAGATAGGCAATTTTTGAAAAAAAAAATTATATTAAATTTCACTATTTTTGAGATTTCTAAGTTGAAAAACTTAAATACTAAAAAAAATTATCTTACTTTAAAGCATTAGTCTTAGTCATCTATTTATTGTTTCAATACAAAATTGTGCTTCTAAAATGTTGTATTTCAAAATGAACATGTTTTTTTCTCACTGTGGAAAAAGATAAAAAAAATAACATACTTTCGTTGTTACAGGGAAAATTACAAATTTTTTCTGGAATTCCTCCCACAAATTAGAAAACTGATGCATCGTTAAAATATTCCAAAGTTACAAAAAATATTAGTATGTACATCCTCAATCTGAATCTATTCTTTCCATCTTGAAACTTTTCGTAATCATTCATACATTGTAATAAAAAATTTATACGTTTTTTTTTTCTTTTTTATTTCTTACAAAATCTTCTTTTTTCGTTTTTTTTTTATACTTAAAATTTTTCTAACTACATTTTGATACAAATTTTTTTCACACTACTTACAAGTAATAAAGCTTTTATGCATCCACAATTTTACAACCGTCATACAAAATTGTAAGAAATATGTTGCAATTTATATGAAAATCTTAGAATTTCTTAAGTAAAATTCAAAAAATAGAAAGTTTTGATGAATGAGAAATAAACACATAAGATGAAAAAGCGTTCCAGAATTTAAAAGTCCAAATTGAATGTCTTGTATTTGTAAGAAAAGATATATTTTAAATAGTTCAAAATTGACGCCAATTCAAATCAAAAATGGTCCTCCTAGGCCTTTTCTTTGGCTCATTAATATTTTACGTTTTCCTTACCATTGAATCTCCATTACTCCTTATAACATAACCGGACCACGGTGAGTTTTTTTTTTTTTTTTTTTGTGAATTGAGACCATCTTGAAACTGCCTCTTATAGTATGATCATTCTTAACTTTGTCTAACCTTATTAACCGTATCAACTTCTGTCTACCTATATTATAATTTTCTCTTTTTTTTTATAGAAGAAAAAATATAGAGATCGAATCGTACATCCTTTTCTTAGCTGTTTATAGTGTTTCATATAAGGAAAATGGAAAACAAGGATCAGACATTAAATCTCGAAATTTTTTTTATAAAATGTGAAACCAATAAGGGTTAAAAAAAAAAACAATTGTCGGAAAGTGAAAGTTTTCTCAATTTGCATAAAATTTAATCGGATAGAAGTTTTTCTATATTTTAGTCCTTGTAAGTACGTAAACACATAAGAAGTTTAAAAACATTGAAAAGAAAAAAAAAATTACCAAAATCAAAAAACAAAAAAACAAAAACTAAAAATGCAAAAATAAAATTCATGAAATAAACTTTGCGAAATTACAATTCACCCTTGAAATAATTTTTTTTTTAATATAAAATAATTATGGAAATGAATACGATATGCAATATGTTTAATAAAAATTTTATTATGATTTAAAAAATACTTAATAAATTTATTCTGTTTAATTTTTAACATATTTTTTGCCAAATATCTCTCTTTTTTTAAAAAAAAGTAATAATAATGTAATAATTTCTCTTACACATTTGATTTTTGATTACAATTTCATATTAACAAGTCTTTTATATTTCTTAAACCAACAAACAAAAAAAAAAAAAGGAAATAATAATCATATTCAGGATAATATAATCTAAAATTCAAATGAAATTTACCATGATACAAGGAAAACAAATTTATGTTAAAAAGTATGCGGTCGTTTGTAATCAAAAAAAAAAGAAGAATAGAGTGTGAATTATGAACTTTTGTTTTCTTCATCTTCTCTAACCCAGCAAGCAAGAGAAATCGTCTAATAATCGCAGATTTTTTGTTCATCAAATCTTCTCTAGAGCGAATCTCCGGTATTGGCGAATGGTTGTTGTCGCCGCTGTTGTAAAAAGTGGTACATCAACGTGTGTGCGCATGAATTTTTTCATCATTTTTATCTTTCTTCATAATTCATTTTGTTAATTTTTGTTCATCCAGAGAATTGAAAATTGAAATACAAGAAAAGAAATCAGTCGCAGTACAACTGTGTTACTGGCGACAACAAAGGGGTGGCTGTTATTGTTTTTTTCTGTTTTCCAGCGTCTCGTTGCACATATAATAGATTGAGGTATGAATAGGTTAATAATTAATATACTCCTATTAAATGTAACGACACTGGATAAAAATGAACTCTTCCATAAGACCAGTACTGACAAAACTTTGTGAACAGAGTATAGGAGAATCTTCTAAAATTTTTCGAGAATGAAAACTAGAAAACATTTTGTTTTTGCCGAATATTAGAAAAATCGCTTAAAGTTCTTCCATTGGTTTAGTGGGTTATTTTCTATCTTGAATATATAATTTCATTATGTATCTTATTCTGGTTTTTCTGTATTTTTTCACTTAAATTTCATTATCATTAATTCTATGTTTTTATTAATTCAAAAATATGTTAAGTGATTTTTTTTTTTTATTTTGTAAACAATGACAAACAAAATAAGTTACTTATTTTGCAAAAACAAAAAAAAATATTTAAAAAAAAACATACTTTAAATTTTCTATATTTTACAAGGACCCTTTCAAATATTTTGTTTTAAAAAAAATACATATTTTAATATTCAAATATGATAATGAATATTTCGTATAATCTTTAAAGTGGTTTTTTATATGCAAAAAATAATAAGAAAAAATAAGAAAAATGAAAAATAAAAATTTTATTCTTATTTTAAATCGAAATATGAAGAATTTTACTTAATTTTCTCATATTTAAAAAAAAAAAAAGATGATTTGTTTTTTTTTTTACGTAATTTAATTTGAAATTTATTTCGATTTTTTTTTTCTTCAAAATAAAACTTAAATGTTCTTAACAAAATAAAAATAGGATAAAAGTTCTTAGAAAATAGAAATAAATAAAAAATTCAAATAGATTTTTTTTCTTTTTCAAAACTTTAAAGAAATTTTTTTCAACTTATTGTCATGAATTTGAAGTAATATTGGATAATGAATTTATTATCAAAGAGAACTTGAAAAAATTAATATCGCTTCAAGAAATTCTTATAAACTTTCAAAAACTGCTCTTTCTTACTTCAAACTGAATATTCGAAAGGATAATAAAATGTCCTTTCAAATAATATTTCTCGTAATTATAAAAATCTTGAAATTTTAATGGAATTAATATGAAAATAACTAACAAGTTATTCTGAAGCTATATTAATGTTTTCTGTTTGAGAAGAAAGATATAAAAACTCAAAATTCACGTTAGAAATGGTTAACTGAGACGCACTGCTTTAAATTTGGCTAAAAGAGCAACAACCGGAGCTACAACACTACTCTGTCTAAAAAGATTTAAGCTCTTATTCAATTTTCCGACTAAATAAGGTCCATATTCGAAAACGACAATGAAATGTGCTGATTTTCGTATGTACTATCAGTGAACCTCTCTATAGTATCTGCTCTGTGCTATTATTATTCTATATCCTTGAATTTTTAAAGTGTTATGACTTAAAAATTGACTCAAATAAATAATCGATAAAAACTTTTGAACTTTTCTTAGTAATTTTGATCAACAGCAAGTTTTAACTTGACCTTCAAAAAATTCAAATAATAATTTTAATTGAGAAAAACTAAGGATAACCAATTATTCATGACACACAAGAGACCAATTTCCAATTATTTTATTCTTTAATAGGATATAAATGAATGCTAACACTATTAACTTTTTCATTTACAAGCAATTTCAGATTATTTTTATTGCCTTGTACAAAAACTATCTATGAAAAAAAAAAACTTTTTTCAAAAAAGTTCTACCAAAATAATCGATTTTATTTATGTTTTCAACTTAATCTTATCTTTTAGTAGAAAAACTTTTAAATCCTTTTTTTTGTCTTTCGAAATTAACATTTAAAATTTCTGTTTGTATGACAAATTACACTTTTCGGAGAAAAATTTATTAATTTTTATTTTAATTTCCGCATTTTCATTTAAGTTCACCTTTTCAACTTGAACTTTTTAAGAAAAAAAATTTAAAAAAAAAAAAAAAACAAATTTAAATCTTTATTTAAAGTTTGATATTTCCTGTTTAAAGTTGAGTAAAAAGGATTTTAAATAAATATTGTATAAATTTTTTAAATAGAAAATTAATCTTAAAATTTAAATTTGTTGTTTTAAAACTAAAAGAAAAATGTGAATCTGTTTTTTTTCTTTTCATAATTCCCCACACAACTTCTTCAACTACTTTTTTTCCTCAATTTTTTTTTTTTCTTTTTTTTTTTTTTTGAATTTTAATTTTCTACGCGAAAACTAAAAGTGTTTTTGTAAAATGATTATAATCTGATGATAAACATTCATAATAATGCAAACTGTGAAACGTACCCACATTTAACAGCATAATGTAGTAGTACATGAATTAAGTACAACATAAAACACTTTTTAAAAAAAATCAGAAAAAAGTGATAAGAAAAAAAATTACAAGTACAAAACAAAATAAAAAAAAAAAAATATATATATTCGTAAAAGCTCTTAAAAAGTACTCCTACAAAATAAGAAATATACACAACAACAACAACAACAACAAATAAGAAGAAAGTAAAATAGAAAAAAATCCTTTTTAAATAAATCTTAAAATTCCATTTAACACTAGACTTTACCGGAAATATCACACAACAACAACAACAACAGCAACAGCACTAACCAAACAAGAATGATGAAAAAGTTAAACGTGTTGTTGTTGAAAAAAAATTCTTTGATGCTGAAACCTCTTTTTTTTTATTCTATTTTTTTTTTTTTTTTTTTTTGTAGAAAAAATGTTAAATTCTTTTCCCAAAAATATTTACTCTTTCCTTTTTGTATTTCTTATGATTTCCATTTTACAAAAATTATATGTGAGAAGAAAAGCAAAACGAAAGCAAAAAAAAAAAAAGTATAAAACTTTCTTGCATTTCCTGTTGATACATAATAAAAAAAATAAAGTAGAAGAAGAAGAATAAGAAAAAAAAAAGAACGGTTTCAGTACATGTCTATTATACTCGTATGTATGCATGTTTAACACTTCGTTCTATTTTAAATTTTACACCCTCGAATCAATTTACATACATTTTTTGACTATTCAGAAAAACATAATATGTACCCGTATTAAGCTGAAATTTGAGCACGCTATTTTATTTAAAATTTTTAATAGTGATTGAAGTATTATTACTCCATTATGGTTGCTTTATGGACATTTTGAAGGACTTTAAAATTTTATAGAAATTTAAAAGCTATAAGTACAAAATGATATGCTTTTCTTTTTCAGTAAAGGTATTCTTTAATTAGTAAAGTTCATCACAATTTTCAATTTTTTTTAAAAAAGTTCTGTTTTTTATTTTTAAAATTTAAAAAAAAAAAACAGAAAATAGGTTTTATAATCTTCTTAAAAATTCCACAACATACATATGTGCATTCAACTCATTATGCTTAAAAAATAAAAATTAAATGTAATCCTATGCCTGTGCCTGTGTCTGTGTCTTTTGCCTTTGTTGTCAAAGGGAGTTTTGTAGAAAAATATGAGCAGAATACTGTGCAGAAATTTCAAGTTAATCGGTCTACAGGGTTCCGAGATATTCAACATTGAAAACGGATATTTGACAAAAACAGTCAAAATAGAATGAAGTATTAAAGGAAGAACATATCTTTTACATTTTTCAGGAATATATTTTACAAATATATTGTATTTTTGTAATGTTTAAAAAAAAAATTAAAACTTAAAAAAGAATAGTTTAAAGGCTTACACACTCAAGATAACTGAAAATATCTACCAAATGTTTACATATATGAGAAAAATCTACGCCGTGCGTGCAAAAACATCAATTCGTCATCAAAAATTGAGACATTTTTCAAAGTTGTTGCCATCATTTTGATTCAATTTTCATTTAAGAATTAAGACAATAAACAGAAATGATATTGTGGAACGATCATCTTTTTAAGAAAGGAAGAAAGGAAGAAAAAACGTACAAATCAAATTTTACTTTTCAACTTCCTCAAATTAAGTTTTTTTTTTCCAATCTTCACAATGCCCAGTTTTCTGATAAATTATTTTTAAAACTTAATTCCAATCAACTGACGTTTTTTAAGCATTGTGAAAATGTGGATTACGTGTAAATGACATTTCTGAACACATCCGTAAATGAAAGTTTTTGCTAAGAGACGTAAATAACATTTATAAAAGCTTGATATTAAATTATTATGGTATTTTAGAAACTTTGTATTTTCAGAAACATAATTCAAGTCAAGAACTCAGTTATTTTGACCACTTGTAATTAAAAACTACTTTTCAACATAGAACCTATACAATTATGAAAATAATTTATCACTTTACCCTTTAATGTTTAAAAAACAAATTTCATACTAGAAGTTCTTAAACTGAACTGAAACTGTAATTGAAAACAAAAATTGTAAATAAAAAAAATAATAAAATAAAGAAAGCAGATGTACATTCATTAAAGAAAAAAAGTAGACTGGTAGAAATTTATTTCTTTTTCCTTGTAAATATTTTCTATTATAAAAAATGCAATAGCAAATTTTTTAACGTCTTAAGGAATTTTTGAATAATTTTTTTTTTCAAATTTCATAAAGTAAAATTTCTAAACCATTTCACTGAGTGACTTTCATCATTAACAAGAATATTTTGTTTCATGTTGAATAGTGCCTCCAGAAGACTATGTACTTTCACCACCCACAATATGTTTTTATCATCAAGTTTTCATTATTAAATAAGAAAATACTTGTAGCTTTCCCGAAAGAAAAAAACCACAACCACATTTACCTCCTTCTTTTGGTCGTGTACATATACCACACAATTTATCTCTGACCTAGTCCTCACAATCTGCTACATAAAATCAAAACAAACAAAAAAGAATTCAAAAGAATGCTAAAATGGTTAGACTTGATTAATGTGTATAAGCCATTAAATTGACTGTGAAAAAAAAAATATATCTTAGAATAGAAAATATTTTACTGAACAAAAAAAAAAAAAAGAAAAGAAAAAGAAAAGAAAAAACTGATTTATTCTTAAAAAAATTACAATAATAGAACATTTTCATCCATAAATATTTTGAAAGGTCATTTATGATATTTTTCCTTTCAAAAAAATCTTTATCTATTTTATGTAAAAGATATTCACCACATTTTTAATGCTCGAAAAAAAAAAAAAAAACAATTTATAAATAATACAATTTTAACATGTATTATTTGAATGTTAGGGGTTAATCTTAAAAACTAATGATCCTAAAATTGAACAAATTGCTATTAAGGATGAAAGATAACAAATAGGCATAAATTTGTTATATCTTTTTATTTTTGTAAAATGTACCATCATCACAAACTATAAAATGGTTGGCTTTTTTTTTTTTTTCTTTCTTTTTCCTATTTTTGGTTTTTTGGTTTTTATATCTTAAATGAGTTTATCACAATCACATTTATTATTTGTAAGAGAGAAAAACATAACAAACTGTTAAGGGAATATTTCGAAAAATAAATAACGTGGAAATTACAAAATTTTACTGTTTAGTCAGAAATTTTCTATATTCAGATACAGATACTATAGATACAAATACATAATGGTCCTTATCGGAATATAAATTTTGATTTTTCTATTGGGATTGTAATACAAGAATATGTATATAAATGAAAAAATTAAAACAAGAAAAATATCATTTTAAAGTTAATTGAGAAAATATTTTAAAATTTTTATGACTAACACATGAAAGACCGTAAAAATAGACTTATAATTCTAGCAACACAAAAAATTTCCCAAATTGAAATCGTCTATACAAATTCTAGCGAAGATAATAATGCTAAATTTTGTATTTTCTTTTGATGAAACATTCCTGTGTCCTTCTAATGATCGGGACCTAATCAAGTTAGCTTGAATTTTAGAGATTATTTTTCTATCATGCATTTACTTTTTAGTTTCACGTGGAATACGAACCTCTAAATTTGTTAGTAGAGAACGAATTTATTTTTATAACAGGAGTGGCACTGATATTCGTGTAATTGTTTTGTGTATTTGATTATTGTCAGCAGAGCAGAGACACTATCACTTTTTCGCCTTTTGTCCATTGTACGGTAGATCAGTACTGAGCACTCTTTGGTACTTATTCAAAGCTGAATGAACTCGAACAAGTTTGAACTAACTTTGAAGATTTCCAACCAGAAACTAACACTTTGGCCACTGGCCAAAGTTTCGTTAATAACATGGAGTTATATTTATAATATTCATTTTAACATCAGTTCTTCTCAAATAATATTCCACTTCATTCCTAGCTAGAGCATAAGAGGCTCAACTCAAGTTAACTTAGACTTCTTAAGACCATTTTTATTTAATTTTTATTTAAATAAAAGAGTTAAATTTTTTTTTTCATTCTATTTCTTTTGTTACGTTGTATCTATTCCATTTTATTATTTATTTTATCTTTTTTTTTTCCAAATCGGTTAATTGTATTTTTCCCTAATCAATAATAATAATAATTTTATGCAAAAAATCCTCTTGATAGTATTTTTTTTTTCTCTTTATTTTTCTCATTTTCCATTTACAAAGTCAATTATTCCAGTAAATGAAAAGATTTTCTATATTTTTGTGGTATTTTTTTTTTTCTCTTGTTTTTTTTCTATTTATTTTTTTTTTTTACAATGAAAATGTAATTTTACGATATAATTTAATGGAATTTTTTTCGTTGTGTTTTTTTTCTTCTTCTTCTTTTAATCATAAAGTATCATTACATTTGATTACATATTTTCGATAATGATGATGCTTATCGTTTTGATGACTCAAATCACTTGGGAAATATTTTTGTATAATAAGCTTTTCGGTCTAGAAAAAAAAAAAAAAACAGAACCCAAATTCAAATGATAAACAAAAAAATTGACTTTTGTAAAATCAGAAGTATGCGGGTAAACAATTTTTTTTCTTTAGATATTTTTTCTCATTCAATTTACTTTTTTTTTTTTTTTTAAATTTAATTGGAAATTGAGAATGAAATTCAAAACTAAAAAAAAATAAATTTGGAAAAACAAATAATTATAAAATTGTTAAGAGGGTGATTTAATTGTTAAACATAAAATAGAAAATATGAAAAATTAGTAGAAAAAGGAAAACATCTTCAAGAAGAACGTCGCCTACAAAATTCATAAAAAATGTATAGTATGTTAAAAAATTTGAAGATTTGAAAAAAAAATCATGAAAAATTGAACTTTTAAAAAATAATTCGAGTAACGCGAAGCGGAAGATGAAAATAGACTAAAAACGATAACGTAATCGATAATCAAGAAAAATTTAATGTCTGACATTGAAAAAAAAAAAAAGATTATGTGGAACAAGCTAGTTTAGCGAGATATTACTGACAAAAGTCAAGGATCACCCTGGGACTCTGGGTCGTAGTATTAAAAGAAAAAGTAGGATACAATATTTTTGAATACCCTACAAATCATAATACAGTTTTTTTTTTGTTTTTATTTTTCTGAAAATTCGCAACAACTTCAAAAAAACACAACAGCAACAATTTATTGCTTATTTTGTCATTCTAAAAAATTGTCTTTACAAATCATGATCATATTTTGATTTTTTCCTAATAAGGATAATCAATCCAACAAAAACATTAGATTTTGTTTTTTCTTTCCCTTTTCAAGATTTTTCATTTTCTTCTTATTTTTTAATTATAAAAAAAAAAAGAAAAGAAACAAAATTACAATCTCATTAAAACACGACATTGAAAGTGGAATTTTTCCTTTTCAACGTAATAAAATGACACTTTTATTTAATTCGATGAATTTAGGACATTACGTTTTTTTCTTTCTTTGTATTTTTGGAAAGGAAAAAAAAAATTGAGATACAAATAATAAGAATTGAATCGCTTTTGGCATTTATTTATTTCGTTCAATAAAAATGTATAAATTTAATTTAAAATTTGAGTATTTTATCATCGTCGTTTTTTTTATTTTTTTTATTCTTTTAAGGATATCCTGAAATAAGAATAAGATTCTACGACTAACAACCAGTGATGATGATAATAATAACGATTTAAAAAAGACGAAAATAATAATAAGAAAATCTTTTTCTATGAGTTTTTTCTTTGTTTTTGAATTCTATATACTGATACTATGACCTGTTTATAAACAATTATCATCTTCCTTTTTTTTTTCTGTTTTTATTTTTGCTTTTCAACATCATCAATTGAGAAGGTTTCTGGCTTTGAAAATATCGAAAATTTTCCGTTGAAAAAAAATTTTTTTTTTTTTCATTTTGCAACAAAAAAGGGAGTATTTCTCTTTTTATATTTTCTTTAGTCTTCTTTTGATCCGGTTTCTATTCTAAATTTTTGAAATAACAAAAGAAAAAGAAAAATACAAGAATATTTATCTATAGATAGATTTTTGTTGTTGTTTTTTTTTTTGTTGTTGTTTATATCCATTCAATTTATTGAATACATTTTTTTTTTTCATTATTATCCTGTAGTATCTATAGTAAATGGTATTGAATTGATTTCATTGATATTTTTTTTTTTTTTATAATTCATTTCTACAGTTTTATACAGAAACAACACAAAAGCAGCAAGAAACAAAACAAAGTATGTATCTATAGATAAATTTTATCATCCTTTTGATACATTTTGAATATTTAAATTTAAATTAACGTGATTATCATTTTATTGTGAAACAAAAGAGAAGTATATGTATAAAAAGGAAAACAAGGAAAAATTTTTAAGAAAAGATACAGAAAATTTTGATGAAAAGATATTCTTGTGTGATAGATAGAAAATTTTTTTTTTTTTTTGAATGTATAGTATACCAATTAAGTACAGAAACAAGAAATTTAATAATATTTTCGATAGAAAATTAATGTAAAGTAAAACAAAACTAAAATCTCAGAGACAGTTAAACGTATAAAGAAAAGATTTTCTTTTTTTTACCTTTTTAATCAATAATTTATTAAATTTTGCATTTTCTATCTTTATATTCGTTTTCTGTCTTCTATTTTATTTTTTTTTGTTTTCTTATTTAACATATTTTTGTTTATATTATTTTGTGATTTTAATAAATTAAATAGAAATAATGACAAATAAAAAAAAAAAGGATTCTTACAAAATAAAAGAATTAAAGGATAATCTTATAAAGGAAAAAAAAAAATGGAACAATAAGGAAATATATTTCATTTTAAATTTTCATTAAATTTTAAATGCATCTTCTACTTTTGTATTGTATTCACATGTATATATTTTCTTTGATTTAATTTTATAATGAGTATGTATATGTACATACTTCCGAGAAACATATAGATATACCATAGAAAGAATACAATGAAAGTGAAGTTTCATTTGAAAGGTCCTTTAAAAATTTCATGAAAAGAGTCACATATTTTACAGAACAAAACGTTAAATTATATTTTGTCTAAGGTGTATCACAAAATAACCATATTACGTTCGTTTCAAAAAGGATATCCTAATGTTTGATATGCATGCATACATACATATGTACATGTAACATATGTATTTTGATTCGTGTATAACAATACTTGTTCAAAAGTTAACTAAATACAATTGTTTATCAATAATGACAGTTTATTGAACGACTTACGTACATTATGGAATTACATATTCTTGAAGTGAATATATGTATGTATGTATTATAACCTTCTTTTGTGAGGGAACTTTTATGTATGTTTAAGTACAAAGGACAAAAAAAAACCAAAGTTTCAGAAATGTCTAGTTAAACTGAAACAAAATGACAATTAGGTTTCTTGAGGTAGCCTATAATTTTGTTGAACTGTTAAATGGTGTTGAACTGTTAAATGGTGTTGAAGTGTTAAATGGTGTCAATTCTGGTAGACTTCTAATCGGACTATTGTGAAGATCGGACTAAATATTGTATCGACTATAGCTTGATTGTCAGGGAATAAAACTAGAGACATTTTTGTTTCCACAAACAAAAAATATACATACATACATATATCGTAATAATTCAAGATGTTTTTTTTTACCCTCTAATAAAAGGGAAGTTACCTTTATTAATTCATCCCATCAACGGTGATCTAAAATACAGTGAAGGAAACTATCTCATAATACCAACAAAAAAATCATCCTAATAATTGATTTCAGCCCAAACTTTCAAAAAACAAAAATTTCTAAAAATATCCTCCTCAACAATAAACATGAAAAAAAAAATATATTTGTTATGACACCTGAAAGTATGCAATAAAATTAATTCAATTTGAAATTTTTTTGTAAATAAATCTCAACAATTTGTTTCAGTTATAAAAAAATTTTAAAATAATCATCCTTCAAGATTAATAAACATTTTTTTTTTTTTCATGATAAATTTTGAAATTCTATTTTCAAATTTAAAAAAAAAAAAACGAGAAAGGAAAACTCAAACGTCACCCTATCTATATATTTTTTATCTAACTCATATCCTGTTTTTTCATTTCCTTACAGATTTTTTTTTTTTTTTTTAAATCATTAAGTTAACACTATTATTTTATTTTATTTGTATTATAAAACATCAAAGTTGAAATAAAAGAGTGATAAAAAATAATAATAAAAGGAAAAGTTTTATTATTAAACCTTTTTTATTTTTTTATTATACAGTTATTCCCTTTCAATGTATCCTTTTTTTATTTACAGTGTCATAATATCTCTCTTCGGTTATTTTTTTTTTCACAGTATATGTATATAATAATAATGAAAATTGAAAGAACGATAAAAATTCAATGGGCAAATATTTTTATCATATTTTTAATATGGGGAACGATGATGATTGTCATAAAAAAAAACAAATAAATAAATAAATAAAACAGAAAATACATAATTTCTTTTTTTTTGGGAAATAATGTGACAAAATCTTTGATTTACAAAAGTAAGTATTTTTATTGTGAAATTTTTAGCAGGTGAACAGAATATCTAGTACTACGATATAAAAATGAATTATTTTATATGTTTTGTTTGTTTGTTTGTTTGTTTTTTTTAAGTTTTCTCTCCGTTTTATGATAGAAAAACATAATTCTTATTTATTTCCCAAAATATTTTTTTTTTTTTTTATGATAGGTTTTTGATGTGTTAAAATCACTTTTTTGTAATAATAAACGTTTCCTTATGATCATCATCATATTATTTATTTTTTTTTTTTCACTATAAAAATATTTTTGTTACTGAAATACAATATAACAAAAATAATTCTTTCTTACTTATTTTTTTCTCTTTTAAAGAAATGAAAATAAAATTGTCTTATGGGAAAAGAAAAAAAAAAAAAGGACATTTTAGGGATTGGTGTTGGATTTAAAATTTTCGTACGATAAAAAAAAAAAATTACAAAACTTAACAAATTCTGTATAAGATTATCGCATACTCCACCAAAAAGGATTGCTTACACAAAAAGGATCTACGAGTTTATACAAGAAAGAAGAGAAGAAAAAAAAAGTTTATTTTTTTTTTAGATGGGATAAATCCATTATTTCATCATTTAGAAATCCTTTATTCAGAAAAAAATATATACATACATATATAACTGTGAAAACATGTGATTTAACAAATTTTACAAAATATTTTTAAATCGACCATCTCTAATTTGAATTAAATTTTATTTGATAAGCGTAAATATTGTGAAGAAAAAAAAATGTTTTGGACGTGTTTGTGATTTAAAAAGAAAAGGTAAAATGTTGTAGTAACTATAAAAAAAAGGGTTCAAAACATGCATACAGGGTGTTTTGTGAATTTTTAAAAGCATATAATGCTTTCGAAATTTGCAAAGGATAATTTGTTGTTTGTTTTTTACTCAAAATCATTTTTTTCTTAAATTATTACAAGAGAAAAAGTATAAAATACATACAGTGACTCACGAAAATATTGGGACGAAGGAATGTGTCAGAATCAATTAAATATACTTAAATGTTCAAAACCGCTACCTATAAAAAACTAAACAAAACGCTGGCGCATAAAGAAGGAAAAGAGGGTAGGGGAATATTATGAGGGTGAAAACAGGAAGTGTTGATGAGTGCTCCATTTGAACTTCTGCAGACTATAAGAGGGGGGGAACATGTAAGATGAAGGAGCATATTTCAACGTATGCTCAGAAAGTAGCTTCGGGTAGAATTCATGAGTTTTCTTGAAATGTCTAGTGTTTCTGGGGAAAACGTATTTCGGAGGCATATGAGTTTCGATCATGTGAAGAAGAAGCTTCCAGAAAACCACCAACTGGCATAAAAAAAAAACATCTTTAAATCAAATGTATTTATGGTCTTCTTAAAGATACTAGTTAGTACCACAGGACGTAATCAAAATTAAAATATAACACAAAAATAAACTGCGACTGTCCTACAATTTTGAAAAATATCAATTCATACACTAAAACTCACCTAATTTAAATAGAAATGTTTACGATTTATACAATTTAAATTTGTTAAATGATGATTATGACGCACTCTAATCCAACGCAACCATTCACAAACTCATCAAATTTTTAATTAGAAATGAATTATTCAACACAGCAACATTTTTTTTTTTTTGCCTTCTCAACAAAATTAAACATATTGCACATGCTCATTTTCCTATGAAATATTATCGTCCGATTAAATAAATTTTTCCATTTTATTAATAAAAGTTATACGTTCTAATTTGTATTAATATTAATTTCCACTATTGTTGTCGTTGTTGTTATGGTTTTTTATTTGTTTTTTTTTTTTTTTGTTCAGTGTTTATAAACTCTGTAACACGTGTCCGAACATGATAATAGAGCAACAAATTAAAATTAGCATAAAATTGTGTAAAATGTTTAATTAACTAGAAATAGGAGAGTCTCATCAACAAAAAATTAATTTTAAATTCTTATTGAATAAATTACAAAAACCTAATGATGTGCGTGCCAAATGAATCTCTATTTTTTATAGTTTGGAAATTAAGACCACAATTACTTTGACAACTGGACAAAGATCAACTGGAAAATAGATGGGAAGGGAAAATATGTATAATAGATCATTGACAGAATTGATACTGTCTTGAATTTCATCATCAACTGCCCAGTGGAGATGTGGGATCATAGAGGTCATTTACTTCACAATTATTTTTTTGTCCCAAAATGTTATAATTTTCAAGTGAATCATTTAATTTGGCTCACAAAGTATTTTAATTTAATCGTAATTAAAATCATTCGATTAATAAAAATGATAAAGCGTCATGAAAAACAACTATTTTTTATTTTTATTACGCATACAAAATTTAATAAAGTGGTGTGACTACATAAGATAAATATACTATATGTATATAAACACTCAACACATGACACGTTATGTGAAAAACAAAGTGACGAGCCCCCTGATTATTATGAAATGTTTTGTTGATGTTTTTTTTTTTAAATTTCTATAGAAAAATTTTTTTTATTTTAAATATACATATATGTATTTACATTATGTGATATTATATGTATGTACATATACATGTGTGTTCATATGTTTAAATAACTAGTTTTCATAATGAATTTTTTTATTTTCACACTAATATTTTTCATTTAAAATTAACTTTTGAATATTTTTCTTTAAATTTGTTTTTTTTTTTTTAGTTTTGACTGTTTTGTTGTTATTGATTCGATTGCAACTTAAAAGGTGTGTCAACGTGGCTTTTACTGGCTTATTCATTTAATTTTTATTTTTATTTTTTTCTAAATATCTAGAATTTATTGTAAACAAATAAACATCTTATGTGTAGAATGTTTGTTTACATTGTAATATCTAAATAGTTTGTTTGTTTAATTAATTTTTTGTTTGTTTTTCTTGTTTTTTTTTTTTTTTTTCAATAAAAATTGATTAAAAACTGCTCGTATAATGCAAGGTAAACATGTTAATAAACTGTTATTATATCACAGATCACACAGATACATACATTTTCAGACTATGAAAAATAAATACAAAACAAAATATTTCAAAAGAAATAAATAACATATTTTTCAATACGTATTCATTGAAATTGTAAAGAATGTACAAACTTGTCTCGACTGCTAAAAATAATTAAAAAAAAAAAAAATTTTCTAATGCAAATGTTCTTGTTTTTCTTAATCCACGTGATTATTTTGTTTATTTTTTAAAATTTCTTGTGTTTTGAGAATTTTTGAAATATGTACAAGTACCTACAGTGTACTCATGATAAAATGAACCTCGATAAGTTAATTTTTAGTAAATTGTAAAAAAATTTAAAAAAAAATTTATTTTAGAAAAAAATGTTGAACCTTATGAAGTCATTTTTCGTTACTTACGACGGTGTAATTTATTTCGAAACATTTTCATGAAATTTCGGAATATAAAAAATCACTATAACGATTTTTCACTATCCCTTGACTCCATCTACTTTATTTTTTAAATTTTCCACTTCTGTTGAAGGGCTTCAAGGACCTCGAATCGAAATCAAGAAAGAAATCGAATCATGAGTACCATATTTATAAGCCTCATAATGGAATAAATTACACATACTATATATTCTGCAATTATCTTCTACAACATCAAACGCCTCCCGAAAGAAAAAAAACAAAAACCATCAGCTCCAAATAATCTACAAAAACAAATAGGTACATACCTACAACTAATCTCGTTTATTTTTTTTTATGTTTTCAATTTGTTTCGTAAAGCTTAAGGCAACTAACCTTTTACTTCAACAGTTTAACTCTACAGTTTAACTCAAAAAAAAAAATTCTGTAAATATTTACGAAAAAAAATTTAAATACAAATTATTAAAAAATTGTATACAATTTCAAAATATTTACAAAAAAATAACAAGAATATTTTCCTACTACAAGGGAAAAAAAAACAACAAATAAAATTTTAAAAAAAAAGTCTGAAATCTGGAATAAATTCAATTTAAATTTTTGTTTTTTTTATTTTCTTTTTCAAGTGACCAACCTTGAATCTAATATGTTGTTTCTCTTCATAAATTTATTTTTTTTATCTTTTATTTATTTATTTTTTTTTTTTTCAAATAACACAAATGTCCTAGAAATTTCTTAGAATTTGTGAATTTTTTTTTTTTAATTTTATTCAATTTTATTTTTAAATTTGCAAATTTTACTTCTTTACTGTATTTTAAGTAGTTCACAGACACCAGCATTAACAACAACAGAGCTTTTCAAGCTTATCAGAAACTACATAATAAAAATATAAAAAAAAAAAAAAGATCATATATGCAATATGTGTTTTTTTCGCTAAACACTTTGAAACATAATCGGTTTATTTGTTAAACTTTTGCAGAAATATGTTAAATTTTAATGATTCTGTAAAGACCGGAGCTTTTCAATACAAAAAATAAATGTGGCCTAAGGCAACCCAAAAATAATCCAATCTATTCTTTTTTTCCATGACACTTTTTCCTTCTTTTTTTTTTTTTTTGCTTTTATAGGCGCCTAATTTTATTATGTAAAATAATAAACTCTACGATTGAATATAATAAAGATATTCAGGAAGGAATATGTTTCCAAATGTAATCTTTATAAAATTTGATGAAATTGTTGAAGGTGCTGATTATGTTTCTATCAACCCAACCACTAAAAATTGAAACTTTTTCTGCTGCAGTTATTTGATATAAAGTTTCACTATGCTACCAGTGTTAATATCAAGGGGTGTCCAAGGTAAAACAAAAACTAACACTATGGTTACAAACCATTAGCGATAACTAAAAAAATGACAGAGACTCTGGAGTCTGGACGTCTTCAGAAACCAAAAATCTGAGTCGAGTTTAGGAAAATAATGGGTGAGAATAGGATGCAATGATGAATGCCCGTAATCTAAAAAGCTAGAGCTCTAAAGACCCCTAACACAGGAAAATAGACCAGTACAAAGCTAAAAAGAAGTTTGATATTCCTTGAATGCTAAGTCTTTCATGTCAAAATACAAAGTTTCAACTTCAAAAAAAGACAAAAAAAAAAGATCGACCTAAACAGTTATATTTCAACTGATTAATCATTTTGTTTATGTTTCGAAATGTTCAAAAAATATTCTTTTCCTTCTTCATTTTTTTTTTTTCTTTTCATTTTTGAACTGATTAAAAATTATGATTTTTATAAAAAAAACAATTGTGATTTTCAACACGCGCAACGAAAGCTCTTTCTTTTTTCATTTTTTTTTTTTCAGAGCATACAAAAAAAATATCATATTAGCATATTTTTTTAGATACCGCTCATAGAATGTTCAAAAAAAGCAACAATAAAAAAAATAATGCTACCCGTTTAGCATATGTTTCCTCATATTACATAGAAGTATCTTTATTTTTTCTGATTAAACATATTCAAGATAAATCATCATAGAAAGATATGAAATTAAACTGGCATATTACATAAGAAAAAAAAAATTATAATCATAACTCTGTTATCATTAGTTTTTTTTTTGTTTTTTTTTTTGTGCTGTATGTTTGCTTTCTCCCCTCCCTCATATTTTAACTATTTTCTTATTTTTACGTGGCTCAAATCAGATAGCTTAGTCAAACTTTTATTTTTTGTTTTTTAATTAATTTTATTTTTGTTGTTGACATTGATAATAATTGTTTTATAAATTTTTTTCTGTTTTTATTTTTTTTTAAATTTTTTCAATTTTTTTTTTATTTATTTAATTATTAGCTTTTTTTTTTTACTTACGTATGTATTTCGCAGATTTCAATCACCATCATAAAAAGCAAATTTCATAAATTGAGGTCAATACATTAAATTACCTTTTTTTTATAAGAGCAAGTTTTTATTTTATTTTTTTTTTTTTTTTTATTTTGTGATACACACACCATGGAGCTTTATCAATCGAAAAGAAAAATATTTTTGTTTCTTTTATTTTTTTTTTTTTTGCTTGTAGAAGAAAGTAAAAAAAATGTTGCGTAGAAAAATTTTTTGTTATTAATTTTTTTTTGCAAAAAAAAAAAAATTAGAGAGAAATGAAATAAAATTATCACATTTTTTGATAATAATTTACAGACGGGAAAACGTAATTATAATGTATTACGTCTGATCATAAAAAATATTTAATGTATTTTTCTTTTTTGAAAAAAAAAAAAAAAGATGATTATTACTTCATTTTAATGATTACTGAACATAAATACTGTTTATTCAATTTTATCAACGAGTACATTAAAATGTCACATGTTTTAAATAATTTCGGAAAAAAAAGGTCCTTGAATTTGAATTGAGCACGTGTAGCATTTTTTGAATAATTCTTTAAGAGGTTCTTCTTGATTAACAAAGATTTCTGTTATAGAAAAATGAAATTTTGTAATAAAAACAAATATTACTCAATCATGGCTTATCTTGAACTAATGGGGGTCCTTATTTCAAATTTATTCTAGAATTCTAGTGGAGATCCACAAGGAAACCATTTGGACCCTTGCTTTTTTTTCAAATTTTCTTCAATTAAAAATTTTTTCAGAAGAGAGGTACAAGGAAATGAACATGTTTTTTTTCTCAAAAATTATCTAGGTACATATATCTGACACTATTTTCCAAAAACAAAAAATTATTTCAACTCTAATGAGTAGCGCACAATAGACCAATTACTTACCGATAAAGTCTATTAAAACTGAAAAAAGAGCAAAACTAGCATTTGGCGAAAAAAATGTACTTTTGGCATATTTTGATTTTGGAAAAATGAAATTATCCTTGAATTTTGAAATGCATTTATTAACTTAGTTCATAAGAACGAACAAAAAATTAACGATTTTTGTAAAACATATCAAACATTTCTCAGTAAAATATAAATTTTGCTACCTTTTAGAAGCACAAAAAAGCTATAAAAAAAACTGTTGCGACAGCTATATTAGATACTTTTATAGGTCACATTTTTTTTCTGTACGCCACTGTACATATTCAGTTGTCTATACATTAAAAATCTCTAAATTCAGTTCAGATTGGAAATTAGGTATGCAGTTCCAATTTTTGCAACTTAAAATTCCAATAAATGAACTGTAATTTAATATCCGTTGCACACGCGCAATAAGATTTTTAATCCATTTCATTATTCTAGAAATGGTGTGATTTTCTTTTATATTTTAAAATCACTCAATTTCTAGAAAACATAAGAGAATTAATCAATTTAATTTTTTTTTGTCTTCTCTTCATCAAAATTCTCTTATTTTGTAATAATGCCGTGGTGTCCATAGAATAAAAAATAAATAAAATATTAAAAATCCTGCATATTCAATTTCTCCTCTTTTAAAAATTTAAAAAAGAGGTTACTGAAATAATTTATGTGTTGATTTGTTTTCGTCTGATCACAAAGATCAAAATTATCTTTTTAAAAAAAATGTATCTTAAAACTAACAAGAAAATTTTTCTAAGAAAACAAAATAAAACATATAAATCACAAAATCTAGAAAAAAAAATACATTTGATTTCGAAATATGTAAATACATAAAAAAAAAAGAATATCACGCTAGAAGAATATATGAATTCATTATTGAAATTATTGGCCTCTTATAAAAAAAACAAAAAAAAACTAAAATAATCTTCAGTGGATAATGTTTAAATCATGATTGAAGATTAAATTATAACTAAATCTCTTCAGATAAATATATCTACATGTATGTATATTTATATAGTTAATAACACAAGTCTGTACCCTAATTTGAAATTTAAAATCAGTCAAATAAATAAAAAAAACAATTCCGAAAAAAAAAAAAACATGAGAATTTTTTTTCTACTTTTTGAATACACAAGAATTTTATAGATTCAATGGAAAATGTTTGTTTTATGAAAAAAAAAAAAAATTAATTCTTCATGCATGTTACGATTTCGAGTACATTTTATTATATGTTCGGTGTATCCAACCACCACGACTTTTGATTTCAAAACAAAAAATTACTTATTCTCAATTTGAATCAGTTTAATATCATTTTCAAATTTGTTTATACATATATTACCAAGTTTTTTTTTTCTTTATCGCATGATTTAAAATTCATATGAGTGTTTTTTTTTCTTCTTCTTCGAATTACCTAGTTTTAAATTGGTTAGCGAAAAAACAAATATCATTCAGTCAATGTTTATTCATTCTGCTTTCTTTTCTTTTTTTTCAGTTTCAATTTCGATTACCGCCTCTCACGTGTAATTTTTTTTTTCTAGTCGTATAATCAACATTTTGATAACATATAACACGATGAGAAATATTAAATTCAATACAAATAATGAATATGAGTACTTTATTTATCAATTTCAAATTAATTTCAATATTTTTTCGTTATTGAGGAAAAAAAAGTCAAATGCACACAAGCTGTTTTTTGTAAATAAATTTTTTAGAAAGAAAAAACGCAATCTTATGCTCGTTCCGTATAAAAATGATAAATACTCGTGTCAATGTGAAATATCTTTTTCGTAGATAAAGTCCAGCTTCATATTGAATATTTCTAAACCCTGGGATCTAGTATACAATTCTTAGCAAAAGAAGAGGTCTTTGAAAACAAGATAGAAAGAAAAACGAGAAAACTACGATAATCCGTTGTAAGCTCGAAAGTATATGTTCCTTCAGGAATCATCATCACTTGCCCTATAATCCAGATTGGATCTTGATCTCCTCCTTGATTCTCCACGCACTTCTATCCGTTGCTAGTCTAACTCATCCAATCGTTAAATACTCGCACCTTTTTTGATCTTCCCAGATTTCTTGTGAATTCGTGCTACTAAAATATCAAAGAAAAACAAAACAGGGACGGTTTCAAAAAAAAATTATTTGTTCGTTTTTCTCTAAAACAAAAGTACTTCATATTTCTTGCAAAATTTTATGCTTCCCTTTCCCACTTCTCAATCAACCTGAGTCAGCGCTTTGCCTAACAAAAATTCAGTAAAAGAATATCTTTACGATTTGTTTCATAATACTTCATCCAACCCAAATTACTAAGACATAAAATGACAGCCGCTTTCGAGTCAGATATGTTTTCCTATACATGTATTAAAAATGTACTATATAGGCTTGCTCGTAGTTCTTTTTTTTTTTTTTAAATGTCGCAACTTAATTGAATTATTTTTTGCAATTTTTCTAGTGTTTTGTGTAATTTTTTTAAAAATTTAGACGCCAACTGTCAAATTTTTTTTCCCCTTCAATTAAAAGCAAAAAAAATTTTTTAATTTCCATGTAAACAAGATTTTTACAACATTCTATTATTTTTCAAATTCTAAAATTAGAAAATAATAAACAATGTTTTTTTTTTTTTTTTCCTACAACAACAGAAACACTAAAAATTCAAAAATAATAGAGAAACGAAAAATGAAAAAATGAAAACAATAATTCTCATCGGAAAACTATTTGTATTTCAAATATTTATCTGGTATTTCCATACATATTTTCAAATACTTGACACTTGCATAAATGAAATTATTTATTATTTTTTTATTATTTTTTTTTTTTTCGCTTAAATAACGATGAATAATTATTTTTCAAATTGTTTTTTTTCGTAATAATTGTTTGATTTTCTTCAGAAGTCTGACTGTTTTTATTTTGCAAAATAAAACGTGGGGTTTTATGTGAAAATATTTTTTTGTTGTTATTGATTACTATGGCTGAAGGGGTGAGAAAAAATGTGTATTAAAACAATTGAAAACAAAAAAAAAAAAATATGGAAGGTAATTATTATAGTTAAATAAAAAATTTCATCATGTATGGTATGTTTTTTTTTTTTTTTGTTTTCCAAAGATCTGAAAATTATTTGCTTCAATTGTTTTGAAATTTTTTTTAAAAACTTATGAAATTTAAAGTTTTTTTAAGTCATTTATTCTTTAACTTTTTTTTTTCAATTTCAAATCAAATTTTTTTTTTAATTTGATATTTCGCCAATCTTAATGGTATTCTGTTATTTTATTTTGATACAAATTTTTTTCTTTAATTTTTGCCCCTAGTAAACAGATTTCTACCTTTTCTTGACCTGATAATTCGCGTCTTGTTCTCAGGATCTTTTTTATGTCAAAAATAGCTTTATATAGAATGAAGAAAAGAAAACATTACAAAAATTTTAAATATGATAGTGTTCGAAGATATTCAAATTTTAAAAAAGAAAAACAGTATTTTAACAATTGCTTTTTAAAAAAGAACACGACCGAGAATAAACTAGATACATATTCTACTTTTTATATTAGAAAATAATTACAAACAAAACCAGAAAAACAGGACATTCTTCATAACCACAATATATAATATAATTTCAAAATTCATTTCCTGCTACGCAGTTAAAAAAAATATATATTTCCTCATACGAAAAATAAAAAAATAAAAAATTTAAAAACAAAAACATTCAAAAATTAAAACAAACAACACAACAACAGGTAATCCACATAATTAATATGTAGTCCATGTAACATAAAATGTTAAAAACAATAATGCAAAAAAAAATTAAAAACAAAAAAAAAAAAAGAAATTGATTAGCAAAAAAATAATTGAATTTAAAAGTAATTTGTTAGTGTGTACGTTTTATATTTTTTAATTTTGTTTTTTTTTGTTTTTCAGATTTTATGTAAAACATAAACCTCATAAAATCCTCACTCAATATAGCACCGGATATATGTAAAATGTGTACTGTACATGCATGTGTTAAAATTCATTACAATACGTTTTTTTTGTTTTTTTGAACATTTAGGTCTCTATTTTTTTTTTAACACGTGTGTGAGACTTTTTACACACAATGCGTCAGTCAGTCTAAAAAATTAATTATGTGGGTGGTGTCGTAAATATATGTACAACATAAAGTTATTATGCTATGTATATGTATATTTCGCCTAAATAAATACGTAGGTACATTGAATCAATTCATTCAAACTTGAAACAACATAATTTTAAAAATGTCAATTTAATCGATTCTCTTGTCTAATATCTCAAACCACACAACACAAGCAGAATCAAAACAAAAAATCTAAACCACATGTTTTTTTTTTTTTTTTTTGATATTTTAGCTGTCATTTGGTAATTAAAAATTCAATAATTGAGGATGCTTTATGTTGAATAGATTTAAAAAAAAACAAAAAAACAAAAAGGAGCAAAAAAAAATACGAAAATTAAAATCATTTAAAATTTTTTATTTTTAGTAATTAACATTATGACGTTAAAATAACGGAATTTTGTTGACATTATGTTTTGTAAAATTTTGTAAAAATAATCATCATTATGTGGTTTTTCAGTATAAATTAAGATGAAATTTAAAACCAAAATAATGTACCATACTGAAAAATTTTATTGCAATTATCCTGAACATCTTGAATTGTTGTTTACTCACCCTATAATTCACGCCCTGTTGAAAGGTTATTTTTTGTATCAAAAAAAAAAAGAAAAAAAAAAAGTTTCGTAGAAAATGATGAAAGGAATACAGTGAATAAATTTCAAATCAATCGTATTTTAATTTATAGCATTAATTCGAGAATTAAATCAGAAAAACAAAAAAAAAAAAAAAAAAACAAAAAACCATGAATTTTATAAAATTTGTATAAACAACATCTTCAATTCAATACATTTTTTTTGTTTTTGTTAATCTTTTAAAAAGATCATTGTACGGCCTTCTAATTTCTAATACAAAACAATTTTTTTTTTTTTTTTAGACCACTGTGATGACATTTTTCTATCTTTTTTCAAAGACTGTTCGAGAGAAATAAATTAAAAAAACAAAAAACAAAAAAACAAAAAGTGGGTACTTAAAAAAAACAAAAAGGAAAAAAAAAAACTAAGTGTTTACATGGCCACAATGGGGTCTACTGTATAAAATTTGTTTCTTCTTTATTTTTTTTCTATTTCCTCAAATTTCTTCAAGTAGGTACTCCCAAATATTAACATACATTATACAATATAAAAGCTAATTTTTAGTATGTTGTATCTAATATCTAAAATTTTTTTTTTTTTTCGCTGTCTGTCTGTTCAATTATTTTGTTGTTGGTGCGGTAATAAAAAAATTTTTATTTTTATTTTGATTATTATTATTATTATTTTTTTTTTTTTTTTGGCGCTTCAAATTAATAAATAATGCAACACCACATACTGAAAGTAGCGTGATCATGATGTTTTTCTATGTTTTTGCGTGATTTTTGTATGTCTGAATTTTTTTTTTTCTGCCTTTTTTTGTTGTTGTTCTTTTCTTTTAAAAATAATCCAAAAAAAAAAAAAAATTCAAATAATCGTTTTTTTTTTTTTTTAAATTTTATTTTATGAATTTTTATAATTCTTAGAAATCAAATTCGTAGTACATTTTGTAGAATTTTTTTTTTAAGATACGCTAGATAACAAACAAAAAAAATTGAAGAAAAAAAAAATAAATAAATAAAATTAAATGATATATAATCATATGTATAGATACAAATTATGAATATCTACATAGATACTTTTACACAATATGTCTAGATTGTATGTGGCATGTTAAATGAAGAAAAAACACGTAGTCTTTTCGTGAAAAACTTTTGATACGTCAATAAAACTTTCTATGGATAGAAAAAAAAAATTATGTAAATAGTAAAGAACACGAGGAATCATTAAAAACAAAAAAAAAAAAGAAGAAATATGAAAGAAAAGTTTCACTTTTTTTAATGGAAAATTTTGATACTTATATGCTTACATACTCAAAAAAAAAAAGATATACATATTTACGTACTTTGTATACGTGTGTATGTATGTAAGTGATATGAATTAAAATATTACGTATATATGTATATACAAAAGAATTATGTTTATTTTGCGTGGGAAATTAAATGGCAAATTATTATGAAAAAGCAAAAAAAAAGGTATTACGAAGGTAATAAATTTGATTTATTTTTAAAAATTAATTTATTTTTGCTCTATCTCTCTCTCGTGTTTAGGTATTTCAAGAGAAAAAAAAAGATCAATTAGATGATGATAGTTTTTGAATCATGACAACCAAGTGCACGAAAGATTTTTATTATTGAGTTTTTAATTTTTTCAAAAAGACAAAAATCTTCTATTTCAAAAATAAAATTAGAGACAGAGAATCATACTCGACTCGTAGACCTAAAAGCCCATTGTGAATATCCTTTGGTATGTTTGTGGCAAGAGTGGACAAATTATCGAAAAATATAAAGAATTGATCAATTACCGACCTAATAAAATTATACCACGTAATTTTTACCAATATTCAATCAACTGTTTTATCATGTGTAAAATTTTAAAAAGTCTCCAAATTATTCTGGAACACTTTCTGAGGATTTTCAAAATAAGTAAATAATCTTTTATTCTTTTGCACCTGAAAACCAATATAAATTTTCAACAAAATATTATTTAAAATATCTTTTAAAGGCGTCATTTAAAAGAAAAATATTTTTTTAAATATTTTTTAGGCACTTCTGTTTCTTCATAACATGCTAATTAAACAGATAAAAAACCCAACAACTGGATAAAATGGAATTGAATCACGCGTAGAAAATAAAATGTATAGAAAACAAATAACAATAAGAAAATAAATATTTAAAAAAAATTGTATAGAAGTAATTTTTCAAAATTAGCTAAATTCATACACGTCAATATTTTGAGGTTCACATGACAATGACAACAGAAACGATATTATTTCATTGTTTGAATCGAAAAATTTCACGACCAAATTCGGTGAAGATTTCCTTCTAAAAGAAAATTGAGATTTGTAATCAAACGTTAGACTTTAATTTATTTCACAGAATATTTTCAGGAGGTGAAGGATTATTGATTTTCATTTAACAGTATCACAGTATCTAATGGATCATCCTGCTTACAGAAGTTTTCTCATACAGTCATTCACTGCCATCCATAATAAAGAGCATGAACACATTAGGTTGTTGTTACAACGACGCAAACCGGTTATAAAACCTGTTTTTACAACTGCTCAAACTACACCTGAAGGTGGCACGACCAGTTGTAACGAGAGTATGAGTGTAATTCAACCGTGAAGCTGAAATTATTTTGGATGATTTCTTACTATACCAAGTTGGAAAAAATTATACCCTTTTGTTACTCCCAGCGCAACAATAACCGGTTTAACCGCCAAGTGTGCAAAGGCCAAAGGGTGAAAGATATGACTTGCTGTTGCCTGCCTCAAAAAACTCACAGCGTAGTAACATGGCAATTTGAAAGATTATCTTAATGGGATATCATAGATGTCCTAGTCCTTACCTTGATGTCTCTAGTGTTTGAAGGTTAACTGTTTCACATTGTCAGATGATGCTTGGAACTTATCATATCCTGTCTGTAGTTAGAACAGAAATTCTCAGGCCGAAATGGTAGCGCTGGTACACGTGTTAGATCACCTTCATGAATGCAGAGAGAACATATAGAGTATACATACCTGGGTTTATGATGAAAGTTAGAAATGGAGAAAGAAGATTCTGATCACGCTGGATAATCACAAAGTGGATCAAATTGGTAAACTAGATAGAAAAAAACAGCCAACAAGTTTACAACTTATAACAAGATCTACTCTTAATTAAAGGTCATTCACAGATCGATAAAAATAAGAGTACTTTACATCCTGAAAAAAATATAAAATCATGGATTTCGAAGAACGTGTTTAATACTATTTTTTATTATTTAAAAAAAAAAATAATTATTTTTTACAAAATGTGGATAAAAAAAACAATTTTTAAACAATTTAAGCACTTTTCAGTTTCTTTTCTATTTAAAAAAAAAAAAAAAAACTTTTTTTCCATAAAATATGATCACAATGTCAGCATAAAATTCTTTAAAAAACAAAAACAATAATATTTTTAATTTATTTTAAATTTGCTTTAGTAATTAACAATCAATTGTGTTTACTTTTTTTTTTTCTTTTTAATTAAAAGAAAACATAGAACCATTTTTTTTCTCGATTTTTTAATTATTTTTTTTTGTTATTATTATTTATTTTTTTTTCTCTTGTTTATAAAAATTAATAATAAAAACCTAAAAACAATGCATAAAGTGCAATAGTATGTATTTTGTGTCCTCATTTAAAAAAAAATATAAAAAATAACATAAAAAAAAATTAAAAAACAATAACAAACAATAAAAAAACAAAAAATACTTATAAATAAATTATTGTATTTATTTTTATATATAATATTTACTCAGTCAACGTGGTACACTACAACATTTTAAACGAATTAAAAATATATAAAAAAGATAAAAATAAAAAAACAAAAAAAACAAAAAACAAAAATTCATACATTGTTTCTAAAAAAAAAAAAAACAAACAATTTTCTGTATTTTTCTTTTCATTTTTTAAATATTCATGCCATTTGATATTTTGTATTTATGGCATAACAATCAATTTGTAATACAATATTATTTATGTTGTGTTGTATATTGTAGGACGTTAATCTCTCACTATGCGAAAATTTATCAAAAAAAAAAAAAAAAACGTACAATAAAAATAAAAATAAAAAAACAACGATAATGCAAAAAAATGTTTAAAAAAAAACAATGCAAAAACAAAAAAAATGAAAAATTAATAATTATAGCATGTTCTCAATTTTATTTATTGAATAAAAAAAAATAATAATTTTTAAAATAATATGTGTACGTGAATTTACACACGATAATTTGTTTTGAAAAAATAAAAATAAATAAATAAACATTATTCTTTTTTCAAAGTTTAAAATGTTCTGAAAACAAACAAACAACAAAAAAAAACATACACAATTTAAGTATCTGTTCTGTAAGGAATTTTTTTTTTTTAGAATTATGCTTCTTACATTGTAAATATAATTTTATCGTGTGTTTTATGCTAATTTTTTTATTTTTTTTTTTTCAAATTATTTTTAATTTATATTTCCTATATTTTTTTCTATTAATAAAATCAAATAATTTAACCCTAGAATGGACTAATCGTATACAAAAGTGTATCTACACTTCTTAGACATTGAGAATTTTTTTGAATATGATTCTTTTGAACGTAGTTGATTTAGGTGACCATTTGCTAACAGTAGTAAATCCTTTCAGAGGTCTAACATAACATATCCTGAAAAACATCGCGATTCTTGAATTTATAATTCTTTTTAGGTCCTTCCACTTCCAAACTGCGAAAAAACCTTGTTCTTGGCCCTAAGCAAGCCAATTAGTCACTTTTCTATAGTAATAACACCTTTTCCTTTTGAGCAACTTCGCAACCACTTTCTTTCTTTTTTTTTTTTCGCTCGAAGTTTTTTGGCTCAAAATCAGTAACACATTTTGAAATGGGAATTTTTGTTTTTGAAGAGTTGTATCTAAGCAAAAATCGATATTTTTTACCAAAATATTTACTGAAGGGTTCTCTACAAAATTGTCCTTTATGCTAGTATTGTTTTTCTCCTGGTTTTCAAGATAACTATGTATGATATAGTTACAGGGTTACCGTGAAGGATAACATTAAGGAGAACTCTAAAAAAAATTTCATATCAAATGTTATGGTGTAAAAATGTACATAAGGGTTATTCAAATCCATTAATTTAAAACAAAAAATTCATAATAAAAAAAATTAAATAAATTTAAATGGTAAGATACTATTTTTGTTTTAAATTCCTCATTCATACAAATTATTTTTAATTTATTTATTATAGCGTACTAATTACACGTGACTTGTTAACATAAAACTGTATATATATTGATATATATACATATATTAAATTTTTATAAAGCGCGGTATTCAGTGAACATAAAAATATATAAAAAGCTGTAGTATATCGTAAAGGTAAAATTAGAAAAACAAATATTTGTGCTCACATATGTACACATATGAGACATGTGCGGTTTGCATATTATAAAATTGTACATATAAAATAGTCTTAACATTTTTTTTTCTTTCTTGCAAAAATTTAAAAAAAAAAAAAAAAGAAAACTTCAAAATGAATAAATAAGAACTTAATAAAAATTAAGAGGAAAACAAATTAATAAAAAAATAAACAGAAGCCGGCAACACACCTATACCATATATGTACATATAAAAAAAAAAGAGTACACTTACATATATGAAAAGAAGAAAAAGAATAAAAAAAAATAATGTATTCAATATTAGAATACACTTCACAACACAAATTTTATTCCAAGTAAAAATTTTTCTTGTTCCCTTTATTGTCTTCTCCACAGATCCACAGTAGTTAAAGGGAATACTGATCCTGAACTTATAACGATAGGTTCTAAAGTGTTCGATCCGAATGGATAGCTGGCTATAACATTCAAACTCAATCTCAGCCATCTTATATGATTTTCCGTGGAACAATTTGTGTCTTATATTCGGCGATATTGCCAATTGTGTAAAGTTCCATGTAGTTCTAGGCTTATTTTGAGTTTGTTTTAGGACAAAAATATTTCATGTTCTCTCTTGTCGTAGAAAAAGGATCAAGTATTAAGTATATACAAAGTGTTATTCCTGTGTTTACAAAAATGTTTACCTTCCTTGGAATTTTTTTTTTCTAGCTTAACTTCTCTCTTATTCTTTCCGTAATATGTATTTTCATTTTCTTTGTTTCTTTCTTTATTTTTTTTTTTTAAAAGCATCCACGAAATATTTTCCCCAGTGTTATTTTTTAAAGTCTCATTTCTTATGTTTATTTATTTTTCGTATATCTTTTATCTCACACAAAAAAAAAAGATCTCATTATGAATTTTTTTATCATATATTATTACCTATTTAGCTAGAGTTACCCATTTTTAAGACCTAGAAGAAAAAAAAACTACATACCACATACTACAGTTTGTTTATTCGTCATCGAAAAAAAAAAATCAAACAAAAAACAACAATTTAAGCTTAGCTAGACTTATTATATCTTCTAACGTATTTTATAGTGTACATACATAAGTCGATTTTATAATAATAATTTGAATTTTAAAATAAATTAACCAACACAAATTAAGCGAAGCTCTTTTTTTTTTTTTTTCGTTGGTTGTTTTTCTGTTTTCTATTAAAAATTTTTTTTTCTTATTTTATTTTTTTCTATTTCATTAAATTTTTTTTTGTATTATTTTCTTATTTACGTTCTAAATATCATGCCAATCAACTTCTTGAGTTTTTAGAGAAAAAGCTCATTTTTTGTTTACTATAGCTATTTAAAAAAAAAATTAAATAAAGCTATTCACACATGCGCAATCAATGAACATTTTGAATATTTTAATGGTTTTGCTCTCTGTATTTATAAGACCACATCAATGCCATAATTCAATTCAGTTTGAAGTTGAAAGTGATATTGAGTGGAATAATAGAAAAAATTCAGAATAGAAGACGAACATAAAAGTAATTTAAAATTAAATTAAATTAAAAAATTGTGATAAAGTGATTTTAATTTAAAAATTTTAAATAAATAAGAGAATCGAACTCTTAAATTTTAAAACAAAAAATTAGTGAATTTTCAATAATTCTTTCCAAGCTCAAGAACAATTCATTCAATTCAAATTAGTTAAATTTTATTTTTAAAGAAAAAAAAACCAATAAATCAATTAAAAATGTCAGCATCACCGATGGCAAGACAAGCATGTTCTGGATCACAAACAATTCCAACTAGAAAAATTTTAATAACAGATCCATCACAAATGCCCGATGTATATTCATCAACACCCGGTGGTACTTTGTATTCAACGACACCAGGAGGTAAGTTTAAAAATCCTTTAAAAATTTCTTTCAAAATTCCTTGAATTCTTTGAAAAAGAAAAATCTTTGAAAAAGTTTTCCTATATTTTCCTATAATTTTTGGTATGAGGATATTGAATTTTTTTTAAAAGAAATCGAATAAGAAAATTCTCCGAAAATTTTTATTTTTTCTCAATTGATAGTGTTTTCAATTTTCCTTAACTTTTGTGCCAAATTTTTGTTACCTCAAAATTAACAAAATTAAATCAAATTAAAGAAAAAATAAAATAAGCAATTTTTGGTAAATTTATTATTATTTTAAAAAATAATTCTGTGAAAGCACGTTGAAATTAAAACAACAAAAAAAAAAATAAAAAACAATTGAAAAGCCAATAAAATTTGCATTTCACCTCATGAAAAATTTTATAATCTACTGCGTTTTTAATTCATTAGCAAAAAATCAACCTTCTCTTTACAAAAAGTTAAAGATTATTCACCTTAAAACAAGTGTTCTTCAGATGATTTCCTCGAATTTTTGATAAAGTTTAATCTTATTGTTTTTTTTCTTTAAAAATGTCACATGAGTGATATTTTTTCTTTAAAAAAATTCCCAAAATAAAAATATAATATAAAACACCCACCCAAAGACAGTCATGGAACTCTTACGTATGTACGTGCCTATCAAAATTCAACACATTTTGTGAAAAAAAAAAAGACTGAATTTTGACTTCTTAATTTTTTTCTCTTATTTTTAATAGCCAGTTTTCACGAGTAGGTGACTGTGTTTTTTTCTTTCATTGATTTCAATCAAGTTTATTGTGGCTTAAATTTGATATTTGAAAAAAAAAAAATTAAGCAGAAAACTAGGTTAAATGACGACCAAAAATTGACGATAAACTTTGAAAGAAGGTTAATTTTTTGATAAAATTTAAATAAACGCCACGTTTTTTTTTTTTTCTGTTCTTTTTCATGTGAAAAATCTATTAAAAATTACATCAGATTTTTTTTTTGTTTCCAAATTGCCTACTATAACTTCTGTTTTACCGGTAAAATTTTCCACCCAAACACACACACACACACATTGAGTTTTTCTTTAATGAAAATGACATAAAAAATTTTTTTTCATAAAAATAATTATCTCATAACTTTTTTTTTTATTCAACAACAAGTATTTATGGTGTTGTTTTTTTAAAATAAAAAAAAATAAATAAATAAATAAAAAAATATTTAAAAAAAAAAATCATTGAAAAAAAATAAATAAGCGTACATTAATCTCAATCAGTGGAAACGTAACTCTTTTAAATTGTTTTTTCCTTTTTTTTTTTTATTTTAATTTAATTTTTTGCTATTTGTTTTTTTTTTTCTCTCACACATAAAATTACTTCACACGTATTTTAAATTAAATGAATGATTTTTTTTTTCTTCTCATTTTTCATGCGTAAATTTACCAAAAAAAAAAAGAATATTTAAAATAAAAAAATCGAATATATCACGTTCAAAAAATTATTATTATTTTTTTTTTTTAATTTCGACACCATAACCACCAAAAACAATTTTTTTTAAAAAATTAATGAAGAAAAAAACGTTCAAATGTGTTCAACAACAAAAAAAAAAACGGAAAAATATGATAGGAATATTTATTAAAAAAACCACAACAACGAAAAAGGAAGAAACACAGGATATTCATTTTTTTTTTGTCTTCATTATTTTTTTATTATTTAAAATTAATGTCCAAAAATAAATTTTTACGTATGAGAAAAAAAAATTAATATGTAGTTATACTCGTATATGCCACGGAGGTGTTACAAAAAAGTATTCCAATATGACCCTCATCGCCTAAAGTAAAAAAATTCCAAAAAATCAAAAAAAAAAAAAAATCAAAAAAAAATGCCTAACTACCTAATCTTTTTTTTTTCTCTACAATATTTTGTTATTTTGTTTTTCTTTTAATAACCTGAATGACGGTTTTTAATTGCCATCATCGTCAGTTAGATATAAAAAAAAATTTATTATGATAAGGAAAAATATCTTTTATATATCTACAAGAAAAAAAAAAAAGATATTTGAATAAATTGTGGCGCCTAATAAAATGCATAATTTTTCTTTAAAGAAAAACAAACCATATATACAAGACCATGACGCAAATTTAAAAATAAGAAAGAAAAAAAAATACAATAATAAAAATTATGAAAACTTGTTTAAATTAAAAAAAAAAAAAACAAAACAAAACAAAAATCATAATAAAATCTTACAAAATGCATAATAATAAATTTTTAATTGAAAGTAATAATATGTAAAATATGCATTTTAAAATCACCCCTCGTCATTAACCCCTCTCCTCTCCCCCCACCCCTCAGTCATACAATTTATTCTATTTGAAAATTATTAATATGCGCACAATGTTTATGCATTTTATGTAATTTTTATTATTATTTTACAATAAAATATCACGTATCTTATTTGAAAAAAAAAAAAAAAAGAAAAAAACAAAAAATAAATATATAAACAAAACAAGAACTAAAGAACATATAATATCGTCACCCACATAACTCATATGTATGTATGTGTTATAATCTATTTTAATTAATTTTTCTTTGATTTTGTTTTTGTTTTTATTTGTTTTGGTTTTTTTTTTGTTTTTTTTTGTTTTTTTTTTTTTTCGCTGCAATTAAAAATTGTAAATATTCAATCACAAGGTCTTTTTTATACAGATATGTACATATTATTAAATTACAATGTATTTTATTTTTGTTACATATTAACTGTAATATATGTAATTATATATATATACATACACATACACATACGTTACGTTGTAATGATGTACCACCTACGTGTTTTTATTTTAAAACACAAAAATTTTACTTCCTAGAAAAAAATCAAATCAAAAAAAAAAACACAACGAATCGATGACGCAGTTTCTTTTATGTGAAAACTATGGAAGTTCTATTCTTTTTTTTTTTTTTTTTTTTAGAAAACTCTGAGTAGGTGCTGATAAGTAAATTAATGTTTGATGTATGAATACGTCTATATAAACGTCAATATATAGTTTGATAAAGTTCTTGTGCGTAAAACTACTTAGACTGATTACACTAGTTTTCACTATTTTTTTTTTTTTTTTATTAATTAATGAAGCTTAGAAAACAGTTCAGGGTTATACAATCGTAAAAGGTAATATTTTCAATTTCCCAGAGAGAATCAAACAATCCAATTTGAAGAAACAGTGAAATTTTCTAATCTATTATCCTTATGATTGTCATCGAAAGGCACATGCGTTCGGTATTTGAAAAAGTTGGAAGATTTGCTTGTTAGACTGGGTTTATATGGTCACTTTTTTACCCTTTGTAGAATGTAAAAAAACCGGTTTTACATGGAAAAAGTAGGACTTCCAACCACATACTTCCTACTTCTTTTCCATATAAAACCGGTTTTTTACGTTCTACAAAGGCTAAAAAAGTGACCGTATAAACTCGATCTTACAAATTACACAATCATATCAGTGGCAAACCTACCATATATAGAGAAAATTAATTCTCTACCAACGAATTTAGTAGTTCACATTCCACTTGGAACTTGGAACGGTATAGAAGTACAAAAAGAAGCTCAAGAAAAACTAAAGTTAACTTGAGGAGGATGAAATAAAAAAAATTAATTTATTTTATTAGACAAAAAATTTGAAAAAAAATGTAAAATTAAAAAATAAAATTATGCCAAATTTTAAATAGGTATGATTTATTTCTGTTTTCTCTTCAAAAAAAAAAAAAAAAAAAAAAAAAAAAGGAGAAGAGAGAAAAACTGTATAATTATATCACTTTCTCTTCCAATAAAAGAATAGAATACTAAAGTATTTGAATTTCTAATTTATTTCAACAAATAATTATTCAAAATGACATGTGTTAATCAATTAGAAAAAAATATTTAGAAAATATTTAAAAAAAAAAAAAAAAAACACTTTCCATTGAGTATTTTCGTTTGTTTTTTTCTTGTTTTCTTACAAAGGAAATGTTTGAAGGAAAAAAAACTATGTAATTTTACAAAAAAAAAATAAAAAATAAAAAACAAATTAAATGAGAAAATTTTTGCAAAAAATCATTTACCACCCCCCCTACCCCCCCCCCACAAATGAAAACAAAAACAAATAAATTATCTTTATCACGAAAAAATTACGTGAACATCAAATGAAAAAAATAAATCATAGAAAAGGAAAAGATTATTTTCATTATTTTTTTTTTTTTTGTAAGTTTTTCAAGCATAATAACCACCAGACAATATGTAACTTTTTAAAATGTTTATTATTGTTTATATTCGTATTTAAATTTACATTTTGTATTTATTTTGTATGCAAAATAAAAACAAAAAAATAAATAATAGATTATTTTTCTTATTATGTAATATAGAACCAGAACTTTAAAAAAAAAAAAAATTAAATAAAAAAGAGGAAAAAAATCCAAAAAAATAAAAATAAAAAAAAAATTCAAAAGTGAGGAGAAAAAAAAAATTTTGTTTTTTATAAATAAAAATAAAAACATCAGCATAACAAGAAAATTGTATACGCAGTATTTTTATTTAGATTTTTTACTTAGATAACAATATTTGTTTTGCATTTTTACAATTTACATTATGTGATGCCAAAAAGTTTGAAAAAAAAAAAAAAACAAAAAAAACATACTTACATAGTATTAGCTGTATGTACAATAAGACCTACATATATAAGAATAAACGCATTTATATCTATTTATATTTAATACAAAATACTTATTTTTATCCTCATAATGTAATCAAAAAATAAATAATTCTAACGTTGAACAACATTTTATTTTTATACTATAAACAGAACTTTTATAAATATGCCAAAAAATTTTTACGTTATATTCAAGTGCATACAAGTAATAGAACATTTGCTCTTCATGATCAGCTGATTCTATATTTTTCGAATTCAAATTGTAAAACTTTTTAGAATGAGATATAACCGAATTGAAACGATCCACACGGTCAAATTTTCATTTATTCTCAAATTCTTCCAACAAAAAAAAAATAATAATACTAAAAAATTTCCTTTTTATACAAAAAAAAAATATATAAATTTGAATTAAGCGGAAAAGTTATTTTGGAAAGTTTTCCACATCTTCCAACAACTACTAAATTAGGAAACTAATATTTTTAAGTATTATTCTAATGCATTCCGAGTCTACCTTTCAAAATAATTGACTTTCCTCAGTTTCCAAAATATTCCATTTTTTTTTTTGAATTCCAAAGAAACTTTAATTCTTGTCAAAAAAAAAATAAATCATACTTTGATTTTTTTTTTGTCCAAAAAAATCGATTTAGTTAAAACGTGTTCCAAATTCCAAAAATATCCTAAGACATTTGGAACTCTAGAAAACCCTTGATTTGTGACTGAAATAGTTAGAATTACACTTTGGATGGCATTCGAAGAAAAAACTGAATTATCTCAAACATTTTCCAAACCCAAATGAAATCCTACAATACTCTCCTTCCATACTTCCTAAAAAATCAAATAATCGAATTGAAATTTTCTTATTACACTTTTTTTTATATTTAAAAAATATATTTAATTTTTTTTTTTCTAATTTCAGGTACTCGTGTAATTTATGATAGATCTTTTATGTTACATCTTAAAAGTTCACCATTAAGTCAAACACCACCAAAAAATCTACCAACATGTCTGTTACGCGGTTCACCACGTAATACACCATTCATTAAAGCACCATCACCAGTTTCAAAATCATCTATTTCTCAACATATTGATATTGATACTCCAGAACAATTCGTTTTGGATCTTTAGAACACTCCTTTTATTATTTTTTTTTTTTATTTTATCATCAAAAAAACATGTACAAGACTACAAAGTACATACGTTAAAAATTAGAAATAGGATAGATGTGATTGATAATTAATTAATTAATTAATTAATTTTGATAAGAGCCTCTTAGATTAAGTAAAATTGGAAAAAAAAACTCTCCTTTTTTTTTTCTTAGTCATTATTTTTAACGTAATTTTAAGGCAAACAAAAAAAACAAAAAACAAAAATAAAAATAAAAAAAAATTTAAAAAAAAAAAACAATTTTAAAAATTTAGAATTAAATTTAAATTAATTAAAATTAAGTAACGTTTTATTTTTTTTTTTAATTTAAGACAAAAGAAGAAGAAGTAAACAAGAACTTTCAATTTATTGTGCTTTTTTTAAAAAGAAAAAAAATATATATGAATAATTTACTTAATTTTGTTTTACATAATTTGTCATTTTCATAATTTTTGTTTAAACGTTTGTCTTTTTTATTTTGTTAAATTTTTATTTTCATTTTTTTTTCTGGAAAAAAAAATACAAAAAACATCGTATTATTTATTTTTTAAATAAAAGTCATATTGACTTTAATTTTCTTGTATTTTTATGAAAATTTAAAAACAAGAAACAAAAACATCGAAATTTTTTGTAGTAAAATAAAAAAAATAAATAAATTTAAAAATAAATATTAATGTGATATTAATTAATTTGTAAAATTTCAAATTTTATTTTTTTATAATTAAAATTAAATTTTGGATGAAAAATATATTTAAAATTGAAAAATTAAATAAAAAAAAAAAACAACAATAACAATAAAAGCCAATAAAAATGATTTAAAATTATGGTGTTTTTATTAATAACAAAAAAAAAAAAACGGATCTTGAAAGGAAGTGGGGAAAAATAGTAAAGGACATAAATGACTTCATTGTGGAACGCCACCTAAAATTACAAACAAAAACATTTTGTCCTAAGATATTTATTATCCATTTTTCTTATTTTATTTTTAAACACCTTTTTTTGTGGAATATATCAAACAGGAATCATGAAAATCAAAAAATATATATGTAAGTTTGAAAATTTTTCTGTATCAGATCACTATTTAATAAACTTCGGAAGTTTTAAAACAAATTCCGTTGACGTTATTTCTACATTCACCTTATTTGTTAAATTTGGATTGCGATTTCAGGATTCAAATGATGATGTACGAGTTCCAACAAGTACATAATAGAAATTCCTTTCTAAATACTTGGTGGATGATTAAATGGAATCAATGAAAATAAAAAAACTCTGGAATCATTCTTTACTTTTTCCTCAAATGAAAACTTATGGGTAAAAATTAAACTGCCAATGAGATCCTGTTTGGAAATGTCAATTGACCACCATAACTGTAGAACAGCGATACAAATAATTTTGCTTCTTGTGCTTCGTGTATGAAGGTATTTGCATCCTGCATGGTCATACAGGTAAATCGAAATGATTATGCATTAAAAATCAACTTCTCTTGTCTATCTTGAATAAGTCTTGAAAAAATCCCATTAAAAAGAATAAGAAATAAATTTTTGATGGACATTTTGCTTGAAACATTTACAGGTCACAATAAAGATCGAATATACTTATAAGATGAAAATTTATTGTAAATAGTAACTGAAGATCGTCCAATGGAACAAAATGAAATATGAAAGGAGATCCTACAAATGAAAATATAATAATAAAACTAGAAAAATTATTAAGTAATTAGAAAAATTTCTTTTTTTATTGAACAAAATTATTTAAGAACATTTATTTTTATTTAAAAATTTTTTTCACTAACCATTTTTTTTTTTAGATAAAAAAAAAAGTAATACATAATTAATCATTTAAAAAAAAAAAAACATTACAATTAAAGAAGAAGAAAAAAGCTGGAAAAAAAAAAAGTTATAAGGAATCATTATTTGTTGTTGTTATTTGTTGGTTGTCATTTGTCAATTATCAAATGAAATTTGACGTTTTGCTGTTAAAGCATTTAAATCAGCTGATGAATTTTTATGATTACTACCAGTTATTGTCGTTATAATATTATTATTATTACGATATGAAATATTATCAATGAATGGACTTGTATTTTTCATATCTTTTCCAGTAAAATTTTTTTGTGCTGATTTACGTAATTCACAATCAACATTTTCACGTAATGCAACACCATATAAATTATTTTTTGATGAACTATTTTGTAATGTTTTAGATGATGATAATGATGTTGATAATGATAATGGTGGTGATGATAATGATGATGATGATGATATTGTTGATGTTATTAATTCTGAATTATCTTTTAATTTAATTGTACTACTATTATTACAATCAATTATTACACCAAAATTATCAATATTTTGATTTTTACTCAATAAACTATCTTGTGATATTTGACTTAAAAATTCTGTTGATGATGATATTTGTGAACAATAATTTGTTTGACTTAATAAATTAAATGAATCACATGAATTATCAGAAAATATTGATGATGGTAATTTTTTTAATTTATTATTTGAATTTTTTAATAAAATTTTATTTTCATAATCTTCTGGTCCAATATAACCAATTGATAATTTTTTTATTGTTAAATTATATTTTTCTTGTTCTAAACGATTTTTTTCATTTAAATAAATATCATCAGCACTCATATTTGATATTGCATGATGTACATATTTTTTTGAAAGTCTGAAATAAAAAAAATAATAATAAGGAAAAATTTATATAAAATTTTCTACAAATATTTTAAAGTAAAAAAACATTATTCCATTAGATTTCGACAAATTTTCAAATAGTAATTGTTGAATCTACTTTTTTTGTGACAGCAATAAAAATGAATAGGCTTCAGGAATCCCTAAGAAAGAAGCCAGTGTACTTTCACGATGAAAATTTACATCTTTCAAGGCAATTAAGACTTCAAATCAACCTATTTTTCTTGAATTTCGTCTTTCCTTTACAAGAAGCCTCATATAATTAAACTAGTGCTTTTAAAAATGCAGTGATGCATACAGTCATTATTCACATTTTAGCATATAAAGGTATTAAACGTCTTTACGACCGTCTTTTTACAATGTCAAAAGTTCCAAAACGTCAACCATACTCAATGGTGTCAAAGCAACGCGTTTCAAAACTCATTGTGACTTTTTGACGACGAAAAATTTGAGCAACTGGGGCATGCATCGTAAATAATCACGATACAAAGCAAATAGACGTTGCTGTCTTTTTCAAATACAAACATCAACGTGTTAATATATCTTGTGACAAAGGAAAATAATTGTGACCAAATAGTGTTTAATACTTTTTTCACCCCCAAAAATAGTCGATTTTCAAAAAAAAACGAAAAAAAAAAGCAATTACCTCAACATAGTATCACTTGTACTTGTATTTTTAATATTTAAATAAAATTCCAGGAACAGTCTTTTTATAGCTCTAGCAAGAACAGCAGCATACTGTTTGAATTTTGGATGACTAAAATCAATATGTTTTGTTTGTAAAGCTTGTGATACGGCCCAAAGTAATTTCTGTAAAAATAAAAGAAAAATGAATTACAATTAGAAACTTTTTAATTTAAAAAAAAAAACAAAAAAAAATTTTCAGTCTTACCTTTCTATGACTTTCTGTTAATTGACTAGAACAAACTGTATCTGAACTAGCACGAAATAATGATTTACCTTTAACATTTTGAAATGATGAATTAATTGAATTTGTACCAGAACCAGAAGAACAAAAACTTTGACTTTTAAATTTTAATGAACGTGGTGTTAAATTTTCAAAATCAGTACGTATCATTTTATATGGATTACCATTAAAACTATTTGAATTATCATCATTTTCACGTTTACGTTTTAATTCATTTTCAATATTTGCTTTTGATGATATTTTATATGTTGATTGTTTTTCTGGTGAGAATAAAGCACGTTTTGATTTTTCAACACGTGTTGCTATTTCTGGTTTAATTATAACAGATTTTGGAACAGTTACAATTGGTTTAATTGTTTCTGATGTTGGACTTTGAAATAATGCACGTTTTGATGTTTCTCTTGTTGCAGGAGCATTTGGTTTCATATATGACAAAAATGATGATGTATTTGAAATTGTCGAAATTGATGAAGAAGATGATGTGGATGGTTTTTGAGTTAGAAAAAAATTTTCAGTTTTAGTTTTTCCAGGTGTTTTACGTTTTGGTGTTTTAATTTTTGATTTTCTACGATTATCAGATTTTCTAAAATGGTAACAAAATATTGCTTTGATTTATTTACAATGTTTTGATTTGTTTTTCTATTAAAATTTTTCAATAAAATTTGAACTTACTTTGAATCAATAACAATACTTTTTGGAATCTTTTTTTGAAATGTTGATTGTAATGTTGCTGATGAAAATGCAGCACGACGTTTTGCTAAATGACTTAAACGGCTTCCAGGTGATTGCATCATTGTCCTGAAGATCGAAATGATAAATTAGAAATATTTAAGAAGACATTTAAAAAAAAAAAAAAAAAATTAATTACCTTAATCTTGCACTGGTTCTTCTAGAATTTGCTGGTACACCTTGAAACGAGGAGCTTGTTTCAACACCAACATATCTTTCCACAACAGATAAACATAATAATTCGATTTTTTCTCGAACATTTGAAATATTATAACTGTAAATATATTTTACTTTTTAAAAAAATAACTGAATTCATGAAACTCAAAAAAGAATTCCACACATTCGAAAGCAAAAAGAAGAAACATGCAAAGCAGGTGAGGAATGTATGAAACAAAATGCAAAAGTAATGTGAGAAGAAAATTTATTGAAAAAAAAAACATGCAAAATTTAAAAAATTAAACAAGAAAACTCGGAAAAATTGATGTTGGTAAAGACTGGAAAAAGTTCATAAGTTTCGGAACAGAACAAAACTACAAAAAAAAAGGTGTGGAAAGACAAAGAATGAAAAAAACGGACTGATTTCACAGAAAAGCAACAACACAAAAACTCAACAAAACTGAAAATTTTGAAAAAAGAAATGCAAGAAAAGTGAAAAAAAAAAAAACAAAAACATGCAAAATAATGTAAAATTCACAAAAAAAAAAAAAAAAACAAAACAAAGCAATTTATAAAAACAGTAACAAGCATAAGAAAAAATAGTAAATACCAAAAAAATATATTTTTCATGTACTTACCACAGTCCATGTTGTTTAACATTCAAAATTTCAGGCCATGAAATATTTTTCATTTCATCAAAAGAATGAGTTGGTTTAAACAACGAGTCATTGAATTTACCAATTGAATCTTTACATTGACCATCATCATCAATTTTATCACTTGTTTTTGTCTCTTTTATCGTGTCTATTGTTGGAATTGTTTTAAATTCATTATAAAAATTGAAAATATTCTCTTTATTTTCAATAACAGCATTCAAAATATCAATTTGAGAGATTGTTATTGATGGTGGTGGTGGTACACCAGATAAACATAATTTTATACGTTTCAATATTTCCTTATCCGAATTTTTAATTTTCTTAATTAATGAATTTTCAATATTAATTGTTTCGATAATATTATTTGTTAATTCATCATTTTCATGATTTGTTAATATTTCATTTTTTTCATTAATACCACATATTTCTATTGTTTCATCATCAATATTATCAAATAAATCTGGTGATCTTTCATTTAAATTCTCAAAATGATGATTATTTTGTTGTAAAAGAATATCATTTATATTTTTTGATGAAATTTTTTGTTTTTTTATTATAACTTCTTGAAAATTTTTATGAAAATTTTTTGAATTTGATAAAAATGATGTATCTTCGTCAATAATTAATTTACCTGGACTTGGTGAATCTTCTATATTATTATCATCATCAATATTATTATTATACATTTGTTTATGTAATGATGGGTCACATTTATTTTTAATTTTTCTATTTTTTATTTCATTTTCAAAATTATTTAATTTATCAATTTTTTTCTCATTTTTTCGTAATCCAATGGGATTATTGATGACTAGTTTTTTTAAATTCAATGGTTCTTGCTTTTCAATAGCAATATCATCGGTACTTTGATCTAAAACTGATGATGATGGTGATGGTTTTAATAATTCTGATAATTTATTTGGTCCTATTATAATTTTTTGATCATCAAGTGGTTTATTTTCAGCAAAATTATTGTCGCAAACAGGTGACTGAAATTAATTAAAAACAGTAATGAAGGACGCAATAAATTGACTGGTTTTTTTTTCCCCTTCTAAATTATAAAGTATTCTTACCACACTACATGATGATGGCTCTGATTCATAGCTGTTGTTTATTTTCAATTTAAAACTCATTTCGAGATGACTATGTTTTTTTTTTGTTTTTTAAAGAGAAAATAGAAAAATACAATTGTTAGTTTGGCGTTTAATTAAAAAACAAAAACGGAAAAATGTAAATTTTATGTAGGCCATACACGAATCATGATAGGATGGATTGTATAAACCATTGAACAGTTTTACCTATATGTATCGTGTATGAGCCTTATTAGAAATTTTGACTTGGAAACTTTTTTAGTGAAAAATATTTTAAATGTTTTATTTGAAAGGATTTTCAGCACTTTATTATGTGTAATGATAATCGATTGGCTATTTGTCATGGTCATGAACGTTATGAACCAAATAACTTTAATGACTTGGCCAAAGAAATTATTTGGATGAATCGAAAGTTATTTATTTATATGAAAAATAGTCGATCGAACGAATTTTACGTTGTAGGACTCAATTAAGAAAATAAATGAGCTTTGTAAAAATATCTACGTTTACGTTTTTTGGTTTATCTTTTCATGAAAAAATCGAAACTGTCATAAATCAGGATAAAAAATCTGAAGATCTAAAAAAATCAGATGCCATGAAATAACTTGAAGAAACACCATTAGATTAAAGTAAGTTTTATAGATCAATTTGTGAGATTTCTTGTTCAGAAGTTGCAGCATTGAATGTAGACAACTGATAAAAGTCTTTGATGATCTGGGTTGGATTTCTATTTATAACTTTGGTACAAAATAATTTATTGTGAGCTCAATTAAAAATATTTCTATTTAAAGTTACAGAAACGCTATGCTGATGTTTTGAAATATGAAAAGCTTAAAAAAAGGTCATAGAAACTGAAATTAAAACAACAAAAAAATACTCTAAACAACAATATCCATACAATTTTGAGCCACGTAGGTCCAAGATTACAAACTTTTTTCAACTCATAGGTTCTTAGTCCGAAAGATTTTCTTCTTCTTTATATTGCACCCAAAATCTTAAATTTATCAAATCTTTTTTTTATTCTTAAATTGTATAGAAATTCTTTTTTGATGTAGCACAAGACTGAAAATATTTTCTAAATTTTTAAGATTCTATCTATAAAAAAAAACTAACCAAACTTCAATGTAAATTCTAAGATGGCTTCAAGATCATATAGAATTTAAAAGATTGCCAAAGAAAATCTAATAACTATAGGTATGAGTTTTTTCTCTCTTAATTAAAAACCTTAATTCTAAACAAAAAAATCCTTAAAATTTTTCTAAATTTTCAACATGTGATTTTAGAATAGAATAAGAATTTCAAATACACTTGTTAATTGAATGAAAAGAAAAAATCCACCCCATTTTGTTGAATGAACTTTAAATTAAAATTAAGATAATTTTCAAGAAAAAAAAAAGTAAATAATCAGTTAATGAATTTCGATAAAATATTTAATTTACTTTGAATTAATTTGATTTCAAGACTCACCGTAATTAAAAACCACTTTGTTTCCTTAAAAATGCAAAAAAAAAAATTTATTCCAACGTGGACAATATCAAAAAAAAATTTTTGTTTTTTAAAGAAAAGTACAAATTTCGCTATGTGTAAAACACTTCAATTACTTATTATAGTTGTGTTAGAATGTTTTTTTTTTTAATTTGAAATTTTAAAAACTCATTTAAAGGTAGATTTATTCAAGTACGTACCATAAAGAAAAAAAAATACTAATATAAAAATTTTCACCTGCCTAAATTTTTACTTCTCAAAATGCCCTATAAATTCAATTACTTTGTCTTTTATAAATTACTTTTGAACATTTTAAAAAATTTATTGCAAAATTGCAAAGAAATTATATTAAAGCAAAAAAAAAAAAGGTAGCTCTAACTAGACAAAAAAAAAATAATTTTTTTTTTAATAATTTGATGATGTAAAAATGTCAAAGAACCTTTGATTTTATTTTTTGGCGCGGTCTTTATAAGCGCGATTATTTTACCACCCTGTCACCAATTTAATGTCAATACACTCTCTCTCAAACGTACATACGTCATATGTATGTACATATTTGATTTTTTATCCATGAAATATTTTTACAATTTGACTTAACTTTAAAGATTTTAGTTAAATTTTAAGAAAATTTTAAAATAAAGGTGCAATTAAATGCAAAAAATCTAATTAAGCTTACCTGGTAAAAAAAAAAACTATTTGAATGTCAATGTGTCATCAAATGAATTCTACCTTGACCTAAGCATCTATGGTTTTTTTTTTTTGGGAGAAATTTTTCAATAATTCAAAACTTAATCACAAAATTTAAAACAATAAAACTTAAATTACAATTTAATTACTTTTAATATTAAATAAAATAATTAAATAAGGAAGAAAATTGTAAACAAAATTTCCCAATGGTTTCTTGTACTACGCATCAAGAAAACCATTAAAATGCCTGCGCAAAGAAAGAAGAAGAATCCAACAAGCCATCTGTTATGTTGCACAAGAAAAAAAAACACCTTGTTTGATCAAACTTTTTAGGTCTTTTTTGACCTAATAGACAATTAAGTTTTTTTAGTTAATTCTTAAATTGGCAGGCAAAAATCCTCCCATCATATTCATTACATTTTTAGTGATCTTGAGATGATTTGATAATTGGTAGATAGATAAATATTTCAGTTGTGCCTTATATACCTATATCCCGCCTGTATTTAAGATGCCAGAAAAATATCCTATTCTTATATTTACTCAACGAGTTTTAACGCTTGTTTGCTTCGTTCGTTGAGTAAGACTGTCAGTAGCCAAAATGGTAAAATATTGGGTTTCTGGCTTCTAAGATTAGAGTTTTCGGAATCAAATTCACCTAGATTGGAACAAATATTTGTTTTTTCTTCAAGCTGAAGCCATCTGATTTTAAAGTAAAAAATATGAATTATGATTTACAGCAAAAACTACTTTTAAAAAGTCACTGGTGGTCGTAAAGCCATAAAATAATGTAATTCAAAGTGATTTTGAAGGGCATTCGAGGAAAAAGGAAGATCGGAACAGTTTAAAACTATCAATTTATGTAACACTGCAAATTTCTTTTTCCAATTTTAATAGTTTTTTATAAATTCAAGAAAAAACAATTAATGCGCAAACAATTTAAAAAACGCAAGCCAATCATATAAATTTTTAAAGCATTCTGAAGATACCATTGGTTCTTGAATTTACTAAAAAAAATGACCTAAATTTCAATCAGCTGTTATTTTACTCGCTGTCACTTCTTATCGTCTCTTTAGGATTTGATTTTGAATTTTGCTACAAAAAATTAAATAAAGTAATTAACTTTTAAATACGATTTTATTTTGAAGTATTTTCTTACTTTTTTTTTTCAAAAAATTTAAAAAACGTAATAATTTTTCTATAAAATCTAATTACAGCCATTAAAAATGCCAGAAGCCGATGGTAGAAATCCTTTAGCAAGATTCATGAACACAGTTTATGGTGCAATTGATGGACCAGTTACATGGTTTAGAAGTAAATTACATTTCTTTTTTGTCATATTTTTATTATTTAAATTCAAAAATCATAAAAGTTTTTCGTTTGAGAAAATGTAAAACATGAAAAATTATAAAATTTATGAGTTACATAATAACATAACCTCATCATTGTTATTTACATTTATTTTTTTCTTTTATGCAATTTCAATTGAGAAATCTAATTGAACATTGATTAAAATTTTTTAATTTTTTGTAGAATCCATCGTTGAACCAAATCATAAACAATATGCATGGTATCATCAACAATTTCGTCGTGTACCAACAATTGATGAATGCTATACAGATGATGCAGTTTGTAAATTTGAAGCTGATCAACAATTTCGTCGTGATCGTATGGTAGAAAATGAAATTGTATCAATTTTACGACAACGTTTCGAAGATTGTGTCCTTTATGAATCACCAGATCATAAAGAAAAATGTAGAGATATTCTAACACAATATGAAAAGGCTGCAGAGAATTGGTTTATTAAATGTAAGCAAAAAAAAAAATAAATAAATAAATACATTATTTTTGGTTTATTTTATATTTTTCTTTTTCTAGATGGAGATTTAGGTGCTTATGCAAACGCTAAAACTTGTTATTTAAAACAAAAACATCGTTTAATTTGGGAAAGACGTCATGGTCCAGTTGGTTCAGGAATGAAACAACAAAAAGATGAATAAAATTTAAAACGGAAAATAAAAACGAAATTTAGAAATTTATAGGACAAAATAAAAAAATCTAATTAATGAAATAAAATAATAATAAAGTGGTAAAAATTTACAATAAACTATGTGTTAGTATGTGTTTTTATTACAAAAAATAATTAACAATATTTTATTGAGGAATCAAGATGATCGATGTGGTGTGTGTGAAAAAACAATTTCAAAAATTTTCAAACAATTTGTTCATTATTTTTTTTTCTAGAAGTTCATTCAGATCATCAATCAAGATTTCAGTGGATATCGCGTGACGGAAAGATTCCAAAATCTAGAAAATGAAAAAAATTACGAGGTTTTCAATCACCTTTTTTTTCTGAATATGTGTTATAAACAAAAACTCCCAGCAACTACCTTTTAACCTGCCTGAGCAAGTACAACAAGCGCATTGTCTATTTTCCTCCCATAAGTTTCCGTTTTTCATTTTTCAAACGATTGATGATATGAGTAAATACAGTTACAAAAAAGAAAAAGCACAAAATTAATTCAAAATAAATTTTATTCCTAAATTCAAATACATAAGTCTAAAAATAGTGAGAAAAAATAAAAAACCATTTTCTCAACTTAAAAACTAGACAATATAATTTCCATTATGAATTTATATATTCAAAATTTTCTAAAAAAAAATATTGCTTGAAAATTTTTCGAGTACTTAAAAACTTCAAATTTAAAATACCTAATAAATAATCAGCAAATACTAAGTAATGGTTTATCCATTAAACTTTTCTTCAATTTCGTCAATTTTCCTTTAAATTTTTCATTATCATCATCGTTAACTTTACGTTTCTGTCCCAATGGTATCATTATCATATCATGAATTCGTCGTCTTATAATTTTATAATATTGTAAAACATGTGGATTTGCCCATACTTGTTTTCCATCAAAATCTAATACACGTACACTATCTAAACTTTTAGCTCTACTTAATGCAACATATGCTTGTCCAGCTTCAAAAACTTTTGATAATGACATTTCAACACAATCCAATGTTAATCCTTGTGATTTATGAATTGAAAATGCCCATGCTAATTTTAATGGAATTTGTTTACGTATTATTACAGCACCAGATGGTGTTTTTATAATCCATTTTTCTGGTTTACATAAATATTCGACATTATTTTTAAATTTAACAACTGGTAAATTATTTGTATATTTACAAACTACACCACGTGCACCATTAACTAAACCAATTGAAACATTGATATTTTTAAGAAGCATTACTTGTGCACCAATTTTCAATATTAACTCAAATGGTACTTGAATTTGTTGATCTAATTGTTTTGTCATTGTTTTATCACTATCTTCAGCACGAAATACTTTTTTATCACCTTGTAAATTTTCTAATTTCGTATCATTTATCATATTAGCATCATTTGTATGTGAACATAATTGAGTTGCTAAAATTCCATTTGTTTCAATTGTTTGTCCAGCTGTATCTTGTAAACGTTTTGATATATCACTGGTCACATGTCCAATCCGAAGATGATTTAAAATTTTTATAAATTCTGGATCACTTTGACGATGTACAATATTTAATTCATAAACAATTTGAATACATTTTTCCCAAGCTGGTGTTTGAAAACAAAAACGTTTTTCATTATTTGTTTGTCCACTACTTCCAGACGCTCCTAATGGCTGTGAATTTTTAAAATCTTTTTTAATAACCGGTGGTAATTGTAAGAAATCACCACATAGAATCAATTGAATTCCACCAAATGGTTTATCATTTTTTCGTATATGACGTGCAACAGATTCAATTTTTTCAAAATATTGACCATCAACCATTGAAATTTCATCAACAATTAAACGTTTACAACGTCTCCAAATTTGTGCATTTATTGAACGTGATGCCATTTCATAGCAACGTTGAAGAGATGCATCACCACCTCCAATACCAGCAAATGAATGCAAGGTAACACCACCAATTAAACATGCAGCTACACCAGTTGATGCTGTTACTACAGTACCATCCGGTGGAAGAGTAGAAATAATTTTTCGTAATAGAAAACTTTTTCCAGTACCAGCTGAACCTGTAAAAAATACATTCTTTCCACTGACACATGCTTGAAGAATTTGATTTTGTTCATCATTTAATTTCAAATTCTCTTCAGATGATGATGTTGTTGAAGATCCTGAACTTATTAGCGTTGGTTCACTACTACTATTATCATAAAGTTTCTTAGCTGCAGATACTTTACTTTTATCCTGCTCATTAATTTCATTGAATTTTCTCTTTTTAGCTTGAGATGGTGATGGTGTTGTTGTAGTACCTCTTGATAAACCTACAACTTTTTTAGCTTTAATTATTTCAGAATTTGTTACAGGACTAATATCTTCAAATGTTGTCGGTTTCCCTGACAATAATTGTGCACGTAATTTCTTTTGTAGAATACCACCTTCATTATCTGTTGCATTACAATTTTCATTGTTTATTTTTAATTTTATGAAAATTATTTTTAAAAATGTTATTAATGGTCCTGGTGGTGCATTTGATATAAATAGAACGCATCTTTCTGATTTAAAACTGAAACTAGCTTTACCTTCATTCATGAATTTTTTATGTACAGTGAAATCTTTTAATTTCAATTTAATTGGTTTTTGTTTTTCTGGAGTAATTTCAATGAACATTTCACGTAAATCATTACGTATTAAACGTAAAGTGGCTGTACGATATGTTAATTTACGTCCAGTACTTCCACTTATATTTGTCCTATAAAAAAAAAATAAAATAAAATCATTATTTCAAAAAAATGTGTAATATGTCTCAAAAAATTCAATTACTAACCATTGAAGATTTATCGCACAAGTGACTACAGCATCGTTGATGTCCATTTTGAATTCTACTTTCTTTTTCTTGGGATTAAAGTAATGAGTTGGAAACTTATAAAAATTAAATCATTAAAATATAATTAAGGTGTAAATTTTAAACTAATTCAAAAATTTAAAAAAAAATATGCACTTCAGCTCAACAGTCAACAACCTCTTTGTGAAAAGAAAACAGAGAAACAAAAGAAAGAGAGAAAAAACAGGGCGAAATGCGCCAAAATTAAATGAAATCTTCTTCTTCTTTCTTTTTAGCCCAAAATTCCATTTAAAAAATAAATTACTTCTGTGCTAATACGTTGAAATGGTCATTATCTTTTAGTGTTGTAAGAAACTCTTCTTTTAAACAGCAGGAAAAAAATAAATTGGGTTTAAACAACTCTTAAGTTTACACGTAATCCACTTTTAATTTGGATTTTGGTTTACTCCCAATTTCATGTAGTATAAACTTGATAATTCGGATTTTGGTTTAAACCCAATTTATTTGGGTTTAATCCAAATTTTTGTGTATGTATGTGTAGCGTAAAATGCAATATAGCGGAATCGAATTTTTATGGTGCGAATTGTAGAGTGAAGAAGAAAGAAGTAAAGCATGTATACTGTACGTGTATCAACGTCTGCATGTATTATTTTAATCCAAATTCCCAATTTTACCAGTTTATACCGTACTCCCAATTTAATCCAAAATTCGTATTTAATTCCAATTATTTTTTACCGTATAAACTCGTGTAACGACTACTTAAGTACAAAGGCATAATGCTCAATTTTATTTTATTGTTTATATGGGTTGGGCGTACCAAATTATAATAAAATGTAGAGAAGATCCTAATTCCTAAACTTTATTTTCACCGAGCAACGTTATTTATAAGCAACGTAATTCGTAAATCAAAGAAAAAAAGTGATAAATATTAAGTAACATAAAACTGAAAATCAATTTTTCCTAATATCTCCCAAAGGCCAAAGTACTAAAAATATCTAATTATAGTGTTGTACTTGTGGACATGCGCTTTGACGTGAATGAATAAAATATGAAAAACAAGTATGTACAAAATTAACGAATTTTGAAGAAACTGCTCTTAAATTATGGTTCATAACTTTTGAACGGATAAAGATAATAAAACAAAATAAAAACCATATCAAAGTAGATAACATAGGCTTTTATTTAAGTCAAAAAAATAAAAAAAATATTAAGGCAAATTTTTAAAATATTCTACTTTGAACAAAAAAATTAGAAATTTTTTTCAAAAGTTTTTGACTTCGATTTACAATAACTTATGAACGATTTGACATACAACTTTATAAAAGATATTTTTGCAAAGGTCTGAAGGTTCTCTTTAGAAATAACTTTCATTTAGCTTTGTATATTGTGCGAGCGCTGAAATATATTGCAAAAAGTGGAACTGGTTACTTTTCGAAAAAAATTATCTTTGAACCTTGAATATCTTTGACCTTGGTAATCATTTAGAATAGACCCCCCCACCCATACAATTTTTTTCATTCCTAATCGAGATCTACGATCTACCACCATGTTCAGTTTGGCACACGAACCGTGAAACACCCTGTATACTACATGAAATTAGGAATTTAGGAGTAAACCAAAATCCGTATTCAGTATTAAAAGTGAATTACGTATAAACTGTTTAAATGTCAAAAAATTGAATGTCAAATGTCAAATCAGTTCGTTTTCGTTTTCGCGGCTTTTTCTTTGAAATTGTAGTTCTTGGGACTCAACTCGTGCTATACTTTTTAATTTTTATTCTGTTTTTTTTTCATTATTTTCAATTTAATTTATTTATTCTAAAATATTGAAATTTAAAAAATTAATAAATATAGGAACTGTGTAAAAAGGATTTCATACAAAAAGAAGGATGGCAGAACAAGAAGTAGAGACCACATTCAATGATAGCGGCTTGAAGATATATTTTGTATTAAAAAATGGTTTAAAGGGAATCGATGATGTTTCTAATGACATGAACGTTGCGTACACAGTAAGTACCTTTTAAATAAAATCTTTAATTACCAAGAAAAAAAAAAGCCTTACCTTATATGTACTAAATCCACAGAATATTCAAGAGTATTTTCCAACTGGTGAAGCATTAAAATGGGTAACAGAACCTGATTGCCTTGAAATGAATGAACTCACAAAAAAAGATGTTTTTGTACTACAGGAATTTTTTGGAGATGCATTCAATCATTTGAAAGTAACGAGAAGTTTGTAAGTTCTTCAAGAAAATGGTACTGAAAATTTATTGATATAGTAATTTTTCTTGTTTTCTTTATAGAGTTGTGGGTCCAAGATGTCTTATCAGTTGTTTACTTGAAACAACATCAATTCCTCCAAATAAATCTCCGGTTTTCACAACAGCCATGAGAAATTTATATATTTGTGCTTCGGGTTTAACATTCCAAGAAAAGGTAAGAATAAAGGCACATTTTTTTGAATATAGACCTAGCTTTAACACATCCCATCCATTTTCTTCTTAATTTTCTTCATTCTTTTGGTTATATAAATAATAAGCCAAAAGCTTATTTAAGATATTGAAAAAAATAGTGTTTTTTTCTTTTATTTTTCTAATAACTAGTCGAAAGTCAAAAATTTAGTATTATGGATGGGAGGTTTCTATTCAGATGATTTACTTGCATCTTGTACTCATCTTGTTTCAAATACTGTATGTTCATCAAAATATGAACAAGCAGCAATAAGTAATAAAATTATAATGCATCCAGATTGGATTACTGATGTGTGGGAACGTAGTCAAAATGAAAATATTTTAGCAACAAGTAAAGAATTTGAAAAACATAAATTACCGATATTTTTTAATTTAAATATCACATCAACTGGTTTATCAAATGATAAGAAAAATGATATAAAAGATTTGGTAATACAACATGGAGGAAATTATCACGGAAGATTTCAATCGAAAATAACAGGTTTTCTTTGACATTTCTTATTTATTTTTCTAATTTTTTGTTGTTGTTAAATTCATTGAAAAGTATTTTGAATCGGATTTCTTTTTTTCTTACAGAGATTTTAATTCTTGAGAAGAATAGTACAGATTCACAAAAATACAGAGCTGCAATTCAATGTAAAAAAGAATGCTTACTTCCAACTTGGATTACTGATAGCGTTGACAAAGGATATGCTCTACCTTTAAAAGAGTATCGTGTAAAAACTCTGAAAGTTTCGACGCCAACAAAAAATAAAGGATGTAAGGTCATCGATTCAAATGATTCCATTTTATTTTGCACATAAAAGAATTCCTATTTATAAATCCTTTTCATTCCTTTACAGTTGTTAGTGCAACAGATTTTAATCTAGACAATACTGAATTATCAGAAATATCACAATTTACCAATCAAAGTAACTGTGATATTGATGAGACATGCTCTAGTCGTCATGACATTATTTTGAGTGGCTTTAAACGTCCAAGTCAACAACGTAAATCATATCAGGATGTAATGAATCAATTGGAATCATTCAGTTCACGAGATATTAAGAAAGCTGGAACTTTCTTAGATGGTTGTCGTGTAAGAAAAGAAAAAATTGAAATTGTACCTTCATTCTGAGTTCCTATGTTTTGCCTTTATTTTCAGATTTATTTGACTGGTTTCACATTTGATGAAAAGGAAAAATTAAATAAAATCTTAAATTCTGGTGGTGCAATACGTTACGAAGAAATCAATGAAAATGTAACTCATATCATCGTTGGAGAATTAACAAAAAGTCAGGAAGACTTACATTCAAAACTTGAAAATAATACACAGTGAGAAAATACTTGAAAAAACGTTTTTGTTTTAAATTTTTTAACAAAAAGCAAATATCTGTTTTTCTTAAATTTTTTTCAGATTAATGGGAATTGTTAAGCTTAATTGGCTTCTAGAAAGTTTTAAGTCACATCAGCCAGTCGATGAGAATAATTTTCTTTACAGAGAAAAATTAAAGATTTCTCTGGAGCCTGAAGCTCCATCACCATCTAGTAAAAAAGTAAAACAATTTTTTTTTTTAAATTTAATTTCTTAACTAAAATCTCCGTCTGAATCCTTTTTATTTTTTTCATTTCCAGACAATCCAATCGATGAATCACAGCTTCAAAAAACCCGCATTACCAAAACGTAAATTAGATTTAGGCTTGTGTGGTAATGATAAAGATTCATCATCACAAATAAAACAAAAAAATAACAAAGACAATGGCATCGATGATGAAAATGATTTTTTACAACAATACAATCCAAAAAATATTTCATCTTTAATTCCTGTTCCATCGAAAAATCAAAAATCAAATGATCCTATTGAACCTCAACCAGGTCCATCTCGTTTAGCAGTACAACCATTAACAAATCCTACTCCTTTTACTGGAACATCATCAACAACAACAACACCATCTACATCAACATACACAGGTGGTTGTGGTACAGAAGATTTTGATTCTCAAGAATATGATTTCTTTTATGGTTTAGCCATTTATGTTCATGAACCAGATGATGAAGAATTACTCAAACAATTGACAATTCATTGTGAAAATGCTGGAGGAATGGTTGTTAGTCCAGTTTATAAACAAATTGTTGATTATGTTATTGTATCATCGGAAAAGACAACAGATCTAAATGATGTTCCAGTTAAAGGGAAAAATGTCGTTAATACTTTGTGGTTGGTAAGTTGATTCACAAAAAAAAAAAAACCTTAGCACTTTGGTTGTAAAAAATTTTCTCTATGTGTGTGTGTGTGTGTTTGTTTTTTAAAAAGGAAGATGCCATGTTCAAGAATTCAATTGTTGAAAAAAAATACTATCATGAACTGATTCCTACTACAGCTGATAAGAAGCCATTAGAGGGAATTAATATTGTTATAAGTATTTACACGGAAAATGAAAGAGTTTATTTGCAATCATTGATAACAATTCTTGGAGCAATTGCAAGTGAAACATATATGAAAAAAGAACGTCCACTTTTAATTTGTCCATCACCGGAAGGAGCTAAATATGAAGCAGCAGTAAGATGGAGTATGTATGAAAAGAAATTGAAAAATTTTTTGTTTTTTGTTTTTATTTTATAATTTGAACGCAAATTTAATATTCTTTAAATATTTTATTTCAGAATATCCTGTGGTCACATCTGATTGGCTGGTGGAATGCGCAACACTCGGTAAAATAGTTGAATTGAGTTCATATCTTGTTGGTGAGGCGACACTGAGTGAAAGTTGGGTGCAATCGCAGTTCCCTAAACAATTTCAGCAAAATGATGAAACAACGTCAGCTAAATCGACGGGTATGAAAAAACTTAAATTTATTTTTCGATTTTTTTTTATTTAATTTTCATTGACGATTTTCAGATAAATTAGGAGACCAACAATCAAAAACAAATAAAATGGATGTAGACATGGAAGAAGATAATTTTCAAGTTTTTATTGTACCGGAAAATCGAGACGTGAATGATGTGGAAGAAAAAGAAGATAAGAATGATAGTAATATCAAAGATGTTCATACACCAGATAATATAATGTTACGGCATCGTAGAGTATCGGAATTAGGAGGCACAAGAAATCCTACAAGACGTTCCATTTCAACACCAATAACAACAACAACAACATCAGCAACAGAATCAGAACAAAATCAAAATTTAACTACACCAACTTCGGAATTTGTTAAACGTTTTTCAACACCAAATCGTGAATGTATTTATAATGTTATGAAAGAAATGGAAAATAAAGAAACTCCACCATCACAAAGGATACGTAAATTTCTTGAAACACCGGGTAAACAAAAAAAGAGTACACCAAAAGTACCAGGTAAAAAAAAACGATTGAAAAACACAAATTCCTTTTCAGTTTACGACTTTTTTTTTCTTTCCAAATTTTAGAATTCTGTACAACACCTGAAATCCAAAAACGAAGACTTGAATTTTGTGACAGATATTATTTACCAAAGACAGATAGGCGTCCAAATACGGTAAATCTATCTTGATTTTGTTTTTAATTTTGAATTTAAAAATTCACTTTTTGTTTTTTTTTTAGCCTTTAAGTGAAATCAAGAAAAATTTTTGGAGACAAGCTCTTGGAGAACATTATTGGGAACCAGAAGTTCGTTCACAAATTGAATTAAATGATAATATTTTCGGATCATCATCAACATCGGCATCAACATCATCAAAATCACCACAAAAACATGTAAATCCATTTGAGATAGGTTCAACACAAAATGCTTTCCCAACAACAGTACCATCTAATGAACATATTCGACGTTTAAGTGATTTCATAAAAAATCGTGATTCGGACATTGAAAAACAACAACAACAAATTCAAGATACAGAAGATGATAACGTTTTTATGCGTGGGCCTGATTGTGATGTTGGTGGTAGTGATGATCGTGCCGGTCTATTACATAAATTCGATTCTGAAATGGGTGGTACAGAAGAATTAGTCGGATGGAAGGATCCAAGTGAATTTTTACCAGCAAGACGTAAACAATTAAGACCTCGAATGAATTATCAGGGTACACCAAAATTTAGTATATCGTGTTTGAATGAGGTAAGAAATTTTTGTTTTTTCTGATTTCACCTAAATTTTTTTTTTTTTTTTTTTTTTTTTTTGTAGGAAACAAAACAACAAATTATTGAAAAAATTAAATCACTTAACGGTGAAATATGTAAAAATTTAACAAATTACGATGAAACTTGTACTCATATCGTTTGTGAGAAAATGAACCGTGGTGAAAAAATTCTTTCTTGCATTGCGGCTGGTAAATGGATATTATCGTTGAAATACATTGAAGATAGCCATGATGAAGGAGCATTTCTTGATGTAAGTGAAAAATTTACAAAATTTTTATCAGAATTTAAGATTTCCTTTTATCTGTTTTTATTTTTAGGAAGAAGAATATGAATGGGGTAATCCAAAATCAATATCAAATTTACCAACAATGGAAAATGTTGAACAATCAATTGCAAATGCAGCATACCGTTGGAGAACAAAATTACAATCATTACAATCGGATGGTGTATTTAATGGATTCAATTGTATATTACATGTTTCTAAAAAAGAATCATTCCAAAGATTAATAATGGCTGGCGGTGGAACTGTTTTAAATGTTAAAACACCATATAATCGTAATCAAGATGCTTTAAAAGCAACACATTGTTTTGTTGAAACTAGAACAACACCATTAACAAGAACTGATCATTTAGCATTACAAAAAGCTGGTGTTTCAGTATTATCAATAATGTATTTGAATGCGTATTTAACAAACGTTATTCAACCCGATTTGAAAAAATTTACTTTAAGTCTTTAGTATTTAAGTACATTTTTTTTTCTTTTTAATTTACTGTTACATCATAAAAGTAAGATACATTCTTACTTATATTTTTTTTAAAATTTAAATTCCTTTATTTTAATAAAAAACAAACAAAATTAAAAAACAAGTGTTTTTATTCTTTTATATAAGAATAATTTTTTTTATTATATATAATTTTAAAATTAAAAATAAAACCTAAATGTTTATGCAAGAGAGGTTGGTGCTGAATGAATTCAGGAGTGGAATGGAAGCACGTAAGTCGTTCTAATCGACTTTGTAATGCCTTTATTAATCAATTCAGCTATTAACAAGTCAATATAAAGGAAAGGGATGAAAGAGAAAAATACTAGGAATCACCGAACTCTTTTCTTTTTTCTCTTCCGAGAAGTTCTGCTTGTTTTAATGCAAGTTCTTCTTGGGCAACAGCAGTTTTTAGTTGAGCATTGGCTGCTTTTTCTTGAGCTTGTGCAGCTTTTATTTGTGAAATTAAGGCTAATCTTTGTAAATCTTCCATTGTTTGATATTTAAATTCATCACATTCTTGAAAAGTTGAACTTGTATAAATATTTGATGTTGAATTATCCTCTGAAGTTGTGTACAAAAATTGAGAGTTCATTTCTTCAGCTAAAGGATCTAAAATTTAAATACATATTTAAAAAGTAAATATTTTTTTTTCTTCAATACAACCTACCTGGAGTTTGATTTTTATCAACGTCTAACATTAAAGTCGTATCTTGGCTATTCCATAAATCAACAAAAAGTTGTTCCCAATTTTTTAAGATTACATCTTTGTTTCTTGCTTGATTTGTTATAATTCTAGCTTTCATTCGAGATTTCATATTATTAAATTTTTTAAAGACTTGTTTCGTACTTAATTGCTGTTTTGTTTGAAAATTATAAGCATTCTTTAAGGATTCTAAGGCTAATTTTCTATTCTCTATGGCTAACGGGGTACAAACTTTTTCAAAAAGAATTTTCTCCTTCTTCAATAAATTAACAAAAATTTCATTTTCACACATACCACTTTCTTCCTTCTCCTCTTTAATATGAAAGTCTAATTCATAATTCATTTTTTTTTTTAAATTAAAAATTCTGAAAATTGAATTATTAAAGCACAAAAAAAAAAATTAACTGATTTACTAAACAATGCTCATCGGTACTCACTTGAAATTCCGACAGCTGACGCAACCCTTTAAGTACCAAACTGCCATAAACGTATGGTATGCATAGGTAAAATAATAAAAGTTGAGGTTTTTTCGCGCATGATTTACATGGCGTAGTGATCTTTTTTATGTTGATATACGGAAGAAGAAACGTGTTACAATAACAAAAACGCATGTGTGTAAGTATCTTTTTTTTTGCGCATGTTTTTCTAGTATAATACGAAACCTAAACTTTTATTATTTTATCTATAATACGTGCTAGTGCTAAGTGCTAACTAACCAGTTTATACGATGCGTATCTTTTGAAAATGTATAAATTTTGAGGGTTAAAAGACAATTGAACGAACCTAACGCAATATTTTTGACAGCAAAATTGTTTTAAAACAAAGCTTTCATTAAAAGCTTTTAATAATGTTCAATTGTAACTTCGCCGTATCAATCTAATCAACATCAAACTTCATACAATAATGCTAGATTTACAATGTCAAGCAAAAAATTTTACCTGTTTAAAAATCAGCGTAAACGTGAAACGAAGTTTATTATCCATTTGTCCTGGAATGACGTGCTTTCCACATCAGTTGTTAAATTAAAAATGCGAATAAATTTTTTTTTTAACCAAAGTGAATTAATTTTTCGAATATCCATTGAAAAGTAGAAACAGACCCTAATCTGACGCTGGCTCTGCAATCTCTCTCCGTGGTATGAAAGCGATATATACTCTGACGAATAATGGAGAGAAATGGAGCAAAATCTATTTTTCAATCTGGTATGTAAACTTAGCTTAAATTCTAATGAATGAACTGTCCTGGGGCAAGTTTTTTTTTAATGGACTGCACCAACAACAAACAGAATAGTATAGAATAGAACAAATTTATATGTATGAAGTATACAAGAATGAACAACAAATTGGTATTGGTTTGATGATTTGTCGAATTAATGTTGAGGTTGGATTGGAACAACAACTAATAAAATCAAGCGAAAAAGAACGTTGGTAATTATAAAAATATGAATTTTTTATAAAATCAAATACATACAAGTAAATTTTATGGTTTCATTCAAACAATCTGTCAAAAATTGAAGTTTGTTGTTTGTAGTCGAATATCTGAAGCTGAAAAGTTCTATTAGTCAGTATTGCCAACTACATTGTGAAGATTGCCGATAAAAGGGTGTGGGAAAAAAAAAGCATTGCTAGAAGATATTCGGACTACAATTTGTAAATATATAAATCATAACTTTGTCACCAACTATACATTATCCAGGCTTGACAAGTAATTGTTTGACGTGTTATAAAAGATTAAAGAACTGAACATTTAAATATTTCAGTTGGCCTACCGTAAAACTAGGAAAAAAATTTCTATTAAATCATGATATCAAATAAACATCACACCGGTATCACTGGAAACAATGGCATGATAAAAGATAAAAATTCTGTTTGATATCAAACATTTAAAAAGTCGAAACAGAAAGAAGAAAAAAAAACAAAATACGTTTTTTTAATACATTATACAGTGTCGACCGAAAGTTTTTTGATATCATGAGATTGGCCGCAGTCGGAGTAGCAATGTCGGTGTAAAGTGTTGTGTAGTTCGTCTATTATAATCCGGTTATGAAGCGGTAATATTTTCTATTAGAGAAGAGAAGAAATTTATTTTTATTTTTATTTTTTTCAATTAAAAATAAAAAACAAGAAAGATTGTACTAATTTTCAAAAACGTGAATTTTATCAAAAGAAAATAAAATAAGGTTTTTATTTATTTTTGTTACGTTGTAAATTTTTTCTAATTAGTGTACAAAAATTTTATTTAGCAAAAAAAAAAAAAAGAAGTTCAATTCAAATAAGAGGAAAAAAAATAACCTCACAAAATAAATCACCATAATTTTTTTTTTTTTTGCAATACGGAGCAGAAAAATTCTATTTAAATAAAAAAAAAAAGAAGAATTTTATAGCGAAAAAAAAAAGTTGCTAGTTGCAAAAAGTCCCATAATTTTTCTACGCTAAAAAAATCAGTCTGTGGACTGTGCATAAAGTTAGTGTGCAAAGAAAAAAAAGAAAAGAAAAGTAGAAAAAATCGAAGGAAGAGAAGTTTGAAAGCAAAGAAAAAAAATTTACACGCGCGCGGTTTTTTTTTTAAAGTGTAAAAAAGCAAGAAAAAAAAAAAAGAAAACAGTGGTTTGTGTTTAAACTTGACCTTTTACGCAAAAAACAAAGTTCTTTTACTTTTTTTTTTTTTTGTTGTTTGTCTGTCTGTCTGTTTCTTATTTGTTTTTGTGTTATGCACTTTTTCATGAGAATGGAAATTATGGAAATTCGAATTATGAAAATGATAAGGCAACATGAGAAAAATTATGAAAATGAAAAATATTATGAGTTTATTGTTTGTAAAAAAACAATATGAAATTAATGGGATTTTTCATTATGCTTCAAAATATTCAAAAATAATTTTTTTAAATTAAAAATTTCAATTTTTTTTGAACGATAAATTTCCAATTAATCGAAAGAGAAAAAAAAAAAGTGTATGAATTGAACATTTTTTATCTTTTCAACTTCAACGTGTTTTTTTGCTTATTTACAAAAAAAAAAAAAAAAATTTCCTATCGAACAATCCAACTTATCTTGTCCTGGGACAATTTTTTTTGAATCGACTGAGCCTCATCGTATACAGTCAACTCTCAAGAACACAACATACAACAAAATTTATGTTAAAATTAATGTCGCGTTGTGCCAGATTGAAAACAAAAAATTTGAAAATTTTAGAAAAAAAAAAACGTGCATGAAAAACAAAACAGTGAATAACATTAATTTTTTAATTAATTAAATTTAATTATGAAAAAAAATAAGAATTAAATTTTGTGTGTGTGCGTAATTATTATGTAAATAAAAAAAAAAAATAAGTAATAAGAATTTTGTGTGATCCAACAATCTGTCAAAAAAAAAATAAAAAAAATAAATAAATAAAAAGCAAGAAATTTGTTTGTGTTTTTATGTGCGATTATAAAAAGCTGTATGTCGTGACAACGTCGACATGATAATTCTGTTTGATAGCGAGCAAAAAATTTTTCTATTATTTTTTTGTTTTTTTTTTTTTCGAATTTAAGAATTAAAAAATAATTTGTAAATTTTTGTGATAATAAAAATCAGGTAAATTAATAAATTTATACATAATTAAATATGTTTACGCATTAAAAAATAAATGAGAAATTAAATAAGTGTACAAAAAAAAAAACAAGTGTTTGTTCTAGGTATCACATTTTTTTTTTTTTTTTTTGCAATATTTTCGAATTAAAAAAGAAAATACAAGAAAAAAGTTAAAAACAATTTTGAAATAAATAAAAAAGGAAAAAAAAAAAAAGATTAATTTTTAAGCGAATTCTCCTTCATTTTTATTTTATTTTTTTTCTTTCTTGAAATTTTAAAAATAGTTTTTTATTGTAAAAAGTTGTGATAAGTGTTGTGCATCGAAAATTTAAATTAAATAAAAAAAAATAAATAAATAAATAAATAAGTATAGCTATTTAAATTTTAGTATAAAAATAATAATAATAAAATTTTACGATAATTCAACATGCAAAAAAAAGAAAGGTTAAAAAAGTAAACAAAAAAAAATAATAAATAAGTGAAGTAAAGAAAAAAAAAGTCATGTTTAGTTTACGTAACGATGATAAAAAAATATCACAAAAATATATATAAAAATTCGTAATACTCCACAACATTATTATGAGAAACAAGAAAAAAAAGGGTACACAGTCTGGAAATTAAGTAAATAAATGTAAAAAAAAAAATTCCAAAAGAATTTTATCTCGTCTGCTGTAACAGAAAAAAAAAGCAATAAACAAAAAAAAAAAAATAAATAAATAAATAAATTTTTTATTATTATCGTAATCGTAATAAACAAGAAGAAAAAAAAAGTAATAATAAAAAATAAAATAAAATTCCAATTGGCTCAGGAAAAATAATGTCTTTTTTTTTAAAAAAAAATAAAAATAATTATTAAATTTTAAGGCACAATATTAACAAAAAATTATTTATAATTACATCGGCTCTCCAATCAAAAGAAGAAGAAAAAATTCAATAAAAAAATAGTGTTTTTTTTTTCTTTTTGCATAAGAAAAAAATATATAAAAGAAAATAAATTGGCCACTAAAAATGTTGTATACTATAAAAGAAAAATTTTTATAAGTTTTCTGTACACATCACATTTCGCCAAATAATCACAGCAAAACAAAAAAAAAAAAAAAAAAATCCACAAACGAAAGAAAAAACAAATTTTTTCGGGTTTAAAAATAAAATTATAAACGAGATGCGTGCGCAGATTTTTGCTACATAGCGCGAAAAAAAAAAAAAGATACGGAGTATTTTTTTTTTTCATATTGCAGTATCACACAAACAACAATACATTTTTATTATTATCAAAAAGATACTCTCTACAGATACAATTAAGTATCTTTTCTTGTTTTTTTTTTCTTCTCATTTTTTAAATAATAGCGGTGCACACCGGCTAACAACTCTATATTTACATTTTTAAGTGTTGTATCTTAAAAGATAGAAAGAAAAAAGCGGTAAAACAAAAATATTACATAAAAAAAAAATCTTAGCAAAATACAGAGAAATAAAAAAAAAAAAATAATATACGTACAAAAAAATATATATAATATCTTACAACTAATTAATGATAAGTGAATTTTGTTTTTTTTCATTTGTCGCTTTGTATATACAAAAAAGTAGAATAAAATACAAAAGAAATGCCTGTAGAAAAAGCAATTTTTTTTGTTATTGAAATTTTCTAAATTTTCATAAAAAAAAAAAAAACAGGGCAAAAAAAAAAATCTAATACATAGTTTTTAAAATTTTATAACACGTTTCAATGTAAAATAGTCTAAAAAAAAAAAAAATAACAAATAAACAAAAATAATGATAAATAAAATTCTTGTTAATTTGCTTATTATTCAATATTTACCTGTAGACGAATGAAGCATCTAAAAAATAAATAAAATTGGAAAAAGAAAATAAAATAGTTAAAAACAAAAAAATTAGTGATACTTATATTGTATAATCGCTTATAAATTAAAATTTTTTTTATATATGTATATATAACAAAAAAATTTAATAAAATCAACAAAGCACAAAATCTCAGTGAAATAGAAAATAATTTCATGGTTTGTTTTTTGCAAATAATTAATTTTTAAGAAGTTAAAAAGAAAAAAAAAATGATAATTTTAATTTACAACAAGAAAAAAAATATTAGAATTTAATTAAATATAGAAAAACCTTTTAAAAATAAATAAAAGAAAATTAGTTAGTAGACAAAAAAAATTTTTAAAAGATAAAAAAAATCAACGTGTTTTTAAATTGAAAAATTAAGAATTCAGAAAGAAAAAAACAAAAACAAAAAAAATTTACAAAAATGACGGAATTTGTGACACCACAATTACGAACGGTATTAAAAACTTATCAAAATAGTGCCACAAAAAGTTTACAAGGACCAGGACAATCATTATCGACATCACATCATTTAGTCAGTTCACATCATCATCATTCATCATCCTCGTCGTTGTCATCATCTTCAACATCATCATTGTCATCATCTGGATCTTCTTCACATTTAAATAATAATAACAGTAATAATAATAATAATAATAATAATAATAATAGCAGTAATAATAATAATAATAATAATATATTAAGTTCAAATGGTAATACTATAATAAAAAAGGAATTAAATTCACCAGAACCGTTAGATTTAAATGATACAACAACAACAATTATATTAACACCACCAGAATTATCACAACCAATATTAACAGCACCAGATTCTGGACGTGGTGAATTATATGAAACAATATTAGAAGGTAAACCGATTGGTTGTTTTTTATTAGGTGGTGAAATGCGTTTATGTCTTCCACAATTTTTAAATAATGTATTAACAGATTTTACATTGGAAGAAATTAATCGAATATTTGATGATTTACGTATATTTTGTTCACAATGTACACCAGAACAATTAATGGAATTTAAATCAGCTAAAATTTTACCACATGATGTTAAAGCAAGCGGTTTAATAACACGTACAGATGCTGAACGTTTATGTAGTGCATTATTACATCGTTCTGATCGTATTATAATTGATATACCAAAGGGTGCAATATCATTTAAAGTTTATCATCGTTGTTTTGGTAAATGTGAAGGTATATGTACACCAGATTTATATTCATATACAAAACAAGCATGTATTATGTGTTTAGAATGTAATGGAATGTTTTCACCACAAAAATTTGTTGGTCATGTACATCGACAACAAGAGAATCGTACTTGCCATTGGGGTTTTGATTCAAGAAATTGGAGAGATTATTTACATGTTGGTTTAGATGTTGAAAATCGTGAAAAATATACAAAAATGTTAGATGATTTACGTGATTTAGAACAACAAGAAATGTTAAATGCCCAAAGGGATATGTCATGCCTTAAAAGAAAGGTAAGTCAAATTTATATTTTTTCCAAATTTTGTATTTTTATTTCAAAATCAAAATCAAAATCAAATTTGCTACATACATAAGAGGGAGGTTAATCTAGTTTTGTGAATGATTTTTACAGTTAAAGTACAGTTTCTTAAGTACACTCATCTTACTATTTTCATAGAAATAAGTAATAATAGGGTTCATATTTAAGTACTTTCCACTTTAAAAAGATTACAGTTATAAATTTTATCTCTTGCTTTCCATATCATTAATCCAAAATCCTGATATCCATGTTTTTTTTTTAATATTTCAAACACTTAATTAAATGAAATGTGTTGTTTTTTAGTTTTGCAAAAATAAAATCCAGATAAACTCAAATAAAAAAAAAAAAAAAAACAGTGTATGGCGACAAATAATTCATCTTATTACATATCCTGTTTTGTTTAAATTATGATATAACAGTAGATATATGTACATAAATATCTGTATAATATACCACCTACGAACCCGTAACTATATAGTAAGGACAGGATATATTTATAAAAATAGGAAATAAAGAGTGGGATGAAAATCATACGTTACATGATGTTTTATATGTGTATCAATATATGAGTATGTATGTATGTGTTGAACATATTAAAGTATGTAATCCCCCTGATTGATACCAAAATGAGTACTTAAACTGTCATAATTTTAGCTTATTTGTGAAAATTTATGACAAATAAAATATAAAAGTATATATGTATAGTACATATTATGTATGTATATAGTATAGTATGACGTGTTATATGATAACGGTCAAATATGATAATGAACCTTTTGAACTGTAAAAGTGCAATGACCTGTCACATAATATTGCTTTCTTTTTGCATTAAAATGGAAGGGTAATAATATACGTGTATATACGTAACTAGCGCAATATTATATCCACCCTCGCTGTTAAATTGCAAAAAGAAGAAAAAAACAAAAAAAAAAAAAACGAAAAAAAAAAACAGTGAACGACGTTCCATATCTGTTATTGACATTTCCGTTACATCTTGATCTTCTTGTTTTCTTTTGTATTTTTTTTAAGTAGGTATATTATATGGTATAGGTATGTACCTCATATACATATATTCATTTGTATAATTGACAGAGATGTTAAAATCTTGTATTCTGAAGAAACGAAAAAAAAGCCACAAAAACAACAGCAACAATAAAAACAAGAAAATTTCCTTCATTCCCTATAGGATTTTTTATCTAGATACACTTGAAAAATAAGGAAAAAAAAAACAAATTATAAAAAGTAAGAAAAAATTGTACAAAAAACAAAACTAATACAATATGTACTATATGTTATATTTGTATCTATATAGGTGCATAATATATGTACGTACATATATCTACTTTTATATAAAATTTTATCTAGATACATTTTTTAAAAGTTATAATGTCAAAAAAACAAGTGAACTCTTGCGTTTTGTCGTTCAATGACACTTTCACTCTAGACTTTATGGTGTCGTCTCTGATATTTTATGACCGACCATTCTCTAATATTATACTAAACCAACTATCCTTTTGAAAATGTTAAACTGGTTGTTTTATCGTATTTTTTTTTGTTTTTTTTTTCTTCTTCTTCTTCTTGTAGTTGTTATATACTTGTTAGTTATGGTTTTTTTGTAAGTATGTAATAAAAATTTTTGCTACTATCACTGTTACTATATTTATGATTATAATCAAACCATAACTACTTACCTTACCTTTTTTTGTTTGGTTTTCTTAAGATCTTAAGTTTCCTTTTTTTTACTACTACATACTATTATTTTGTTGTTGTTTTTGCTTAGTGTTCATATTAGTTGTGTTGTCCTCATATTATGGTACACTAATATGCTTTTTTGTTTTGTTTTTGTTCTCTATTCTTGTGGTATTTTTTCAAAAGGGTTTTTTTTTTTTTTTGTTCATTTGGTTTTTCTAGGTTTTCTTATTTCTCTTTTACAATTTTCTTTTTATTTTGTTGTTATTTTCTTCTTTTTTTTCTTTGTTCATTTAATTTCTTTTTGTGTTTATTTTTTTTTCCCTGCTTTTAATAGGTAATCAAGAAGAAGTTTTAAGTAGCAATAGTGCACATTTCGTTTTAAAAATATCATAATAACAACAACAACGAAAAACATAATAACAGAGTTGAATTAACATAAGAAGAGTTAAATAAGGAAGAAGAAGAAGAAAAAAAATATACGGCATTTATAAAACCAAAACAAGTAGACGATGTAGCATCCAGAATCCAGTACCACAAGGTTTTTACAAGTTAAAATAAGGTTGTTGTACCTTTTTTCTTTTTGTGTTGTTATTGTTGTTTTATACTCCCCCTTGCCAAGCAACTTTAACTATCTGTTATTCAATATGCCTTGTTTTTTTTTTTGTGACTTTTTTTTCTTCCTAAATAATAAAAATAAAAAAATATACTCGTATATCTGACTAGGTACTTAATTTTGAAGGCTTAAAATACAAATATATTTTTTTTAAAGCAGCACAGAATATACATATAGTATTTAATATAGAAAAAGATACTTTTGATCATCATCATCATCGTTGCTGCTGCTGTTGTTGTTGTAATTATTATTGGGTTGTAATTCAATAGAACCTTTAACTACCTATATAAAGTACTTGATTCCTTTTTTCTTATTTTTCTTCGTTGTTATTGTTGTTTTCTTTGAATTTAATAAGAACTCTTTTTTATTTATTTTTTATTTTTGCCGTGGTTGTTCGAAAAATTTTGTACAAGGTTCTTTTTGCAAGTTGATTGGTACATTACGTGATGTGCTACAATATCACCAGTACAAACCATAGTAAAGAGTTAACTTATGTGCAATGCACTTTGTGATGTTTTAAAGGAAAAAAAAAAAAACAACTTTATATTATGTACCGTCATCGAACCCATTATCATTTCTTTTGGTCGGTTTTAGTTGCTTTTTTCTAATTTTTTTTTCCTTTTAATTTTTTTTTTGTTATCAAGTACTCAACCACAAAATACAAATTGCAATATATGTCTTCACTATACTTATTCCACTATAAGGAGAAGAGGTTATGTGTTTTGAATAACCAATAACTTGCGAAAAAAAAGAAAAAAGACAAAAAAAAAAAGGAAAAGTAATAAAGAACATGAAAATCTTTTTTTTTTTCTTTTTTGCTGTCTTGTAGGAATAATATATTATTTTTTTTTCTTTTCATTTTGAACTTCAATTACTTAGTTATTATTTTTTTTTTTCGTCGAAGACATTGAAGATATTTTTTAATTTGAGTGCATGGAACTTTGAAAGAACCAAAATAAATATAAAAAAAAAAGTTTAAATAAAAAGGATTGTGTAGGTACCATACTTTTTTGCTACTGGTTTTTTTTTTTTTTTTTTGTTTGTTCATTCTGGTTTATTTTTATTTAAGAAAAAAGTCCGTAGATACTTAACAATTGTTTGTCTTCAAATTTTATGCTTTATCACGCCTTTCTTTTTATAAGTATTAAAATATTCGTGGTCTTATTATTCATAAAATTTTGTTTTTTTCCTTTATGATGATATTTTCTTTTCAAGACTTTTTTTTTATAACTACTTAAGTAAGTCCTTGAAATTTAAAAAAAAAAAGCAAAAAAAAAAATATATACATATATATATATATTATTGATGTTAAATTTTTTATTTTTTTAATTTATTTATTTATTTATTTTTTGTAAATAAATAAATGTGTACAATATGCATCACAATTCACAAATGATCGAAGTTATTTATAAAATATTTATTTAAATAAGTAGGTAACTAATTTTTCTACTTAATATTGAATATCTGATGAAATACAAAATACCAGACAAAAAAAAAAAAACAAGATAAAAATGTATCTGTATTATTTTTTCTTCCTAAAAAACCGAAAAAAGTATCTTAACTTCACAAAAAAAAAATTAAAAAAAAAAAAACGAAATAAAAAATAAGAGATGTTAATTTGTCATTTTTTTTTTTTTTGGTTGCTTTTTGATTACATAAATTTTTTTGAAATGCATAATTTTTGCTTCAAATTAAATAAAAACATGTTTTTTCTTTAAAAAAAAAAAAAATGCATCATCATGATAAACTACCACTAACTATATTAAGTCAAGGTAAACAAGACTGATTGACTGACTAAAACTTTTTTTTCTTCTTCTTCAAACATACCTATCTATATTTTGACGTAAACTGTGATTAATTATAAAATCACAAAAAAAAAAAAAGAAAGAAATATTTAATGATGATAAAAAAAACCTACAACCTTATCTAAAATTGTTTTTTTTTAAAAAAAAGAAAAAGAAGAGAAAAAAAAATAGATACTATTTCGAAATTTACATGCAATTATTCATTTTTCATAGTTCAGTTCTTTTTGATTGAAAAAAAATTAGACAAACAGCTAGTTTTTTGTCTGTAGCTTTGACAAAAAATTTCAAAAAGAGAAAAAAGTATTAAAAACAATAACAAAATTCCACAATAAGTGAAGATAGATCGACATTCACAACTAGGAAGAAATAATATTTTCAATCATAAGAAAAATTAATTGAGATTAATCTGGAAAACGTGAATAAATTTAAATTATTGCAAAAAAAAATCAATTGGTTTTGTAATGTAAATGTTCCTATTGCCGTTCTTTTGAGACATTCATGAACACTTTCAAGTATGTTAAAGTCGTTTGGATAATGAATTTTGAAAGCACTTCATACGAAATTTAGAATCAAGACCTAATACCCATAGTAGTACAAGGCTCTAGACAAGGAAGAAAGTTCAATACACGTAAATACAACAAGAGCAAAGCTCTTAAAATTTTTAAAATCACAAAAAGTGATCTAAGGACATTGGACACTGGCCTCTTAATTACCATTTGATAAAAATGTGGATTGAAGAAAATCACAATTTGTAGATAAGTATTGCAAGGAGAAACCGAAAACTTTAGAACAAATTTTGTGTAAGGCATATCATCCGTGCTAATGATATATAAATTTTGATTCATAGGATACACACTTTTCCTCTTATTATCTGAGAAACTTGGTTTTTGATTTGTTCTTTTAACTTAGATTACGAATCTAATTTGATATTGTAAGGTAAGGAGTTAATAAGGTTCTTGTATTTCTTGACAAAATCTATCTGTATCTAAACTAAAACGCTTGGATGTGAGGTATCATGGCTAATTTGTCGTATACTTCCAAAATAAAAAAAAGTCGTATCATGATACAAAATTTAACCTTATTAAAATGAAAAAAAAAGTGATAGCCTAAGAACACATGGACGGTAGTAGGCACATTTATACTACAAATGAATATATGTATTATATTTAAAGTAAAACTTGATTTTGAAATTGTTAATATGCAATTGTAAAATTTATTTAAGATCTACAAAGATCTACAAAAATGAACTGATGATACTTTTTATTTTTTTTTTTTTTTTTAATGAATTTTGCACCATTATTTCAAGAAAACCGGCTTCACTTTTATAGTCTGATGAAAAGATAGAAAAAAAAACAAAAACATAAATATACAATATAATTAATGGGTTAGACTTGAATTTTCTTAATTAGTCATCATCATCATAACTATTTTACATGACTTTTGAAAGTTGTTCAATTCTATTAAAAATAATATTTAATTTATACGATTGCTACTGCTCTGTACGTTCATATGTGATTGTATGTACATATGTATATGTGTTTGCATATTTTTCACAAGAAAATTTTACAGATTAAAAAAAAATACGAAGAAATTACAAATACAATAAATTTTACTGTAACATTATCGAAGTGAATATGTTTCTTTATTTTTTTGTTGTTTTATTAAAATTGATGAGTTTTTTAGCCGTGTGTTCCAGTGTTTTTAAAGTCAAGTAAAGGTTAATAAAAAAAAAAGAAAGAAAAAAAGACAAAATAAAAGATTTATTTTCACGCTAAAGTGGTAAATAGCTACTGTATAATTAAAGACATGACTATAGATTAGACAGAAATTAAAAAAAAAAACCACATAAAAAAAATGTTCACCGTACAGGGTGTGTTAAGAAATTGAAAAGTTTAAGGTTACAATTGTATTTTTTTCAAGCATAAGGAAACTTTTAAAACTACTAATAGGTAGAAATGGAGATTCTAGCCGATTAAAGATAGAGCATTTGCCATTTTTCGTACTGCAATATACCTACCAATGCGTCTACAGTTTTAAGAGGAATGAGAACTACAACATATTCGTTGATAAACAACAAATTTTATTCGTTTGACAGGCCTAGGCACTGACAGTTGTATGATTGGACTGTTTACTTGCAGAGCCACAAACTACTTTAGTACCAACCACATAAATCTGAGTAGACTTGGGCGGAACTGACTAGAATTCAAGACCTTCAAACTGAATTTTCCTCGTATTCTAATTCAATTATCTTTTGAGGTTTTTTTTTTTAAATGGAAGACTTTAAAATCATCGCTTCGCCTGGACGATTCTTATCCTATTGCTTGTATCGTCATGGCTTTGTATTTCTATCGGTTTTCTATGCATTTCTACCGATATTTTTGAGCTTCAAATGAACTTTGTTAAATTTCTAATTTTGTAACATCCTGTGTTTAAAAAGAAATGTTAAGAATGAAAGTTTTTAGACGACTTAAGCATGAGTATTGAAAAATTTGTCTAAGATTATTTAATTTTTTTTTTAAATTAATTAAAATTGAATTTAAAATTGCCTTATTAAAAAATCAAATTACATACATATTTTAAACTGGATAATTTGGATTCGGGGTCGAATAAGACATTGTGTAATTCTTAGAAAAAAACATAAATAAATTACCGGTTAGTTTCATGCAAAATTCAAAGCAGTTTCGGTTTACAAAAAAAAAAAAAATAATCGCTATTTTTTAGCTTTTTCTTACTTTTATTTTTCGAAAGAGGGTGAAAAAGTTAAAATTAGTTTGTATTATACATATGTATGTACATCGGTATTTATTTTCATTAATTGGAAAAAGTATAATTCATGTGTTTTTGTCGGAATCGGAATGGAAAACTTTTTGTTACTATTTTTAGAAAATTGACTGGCATTTTTTTTTAAATTTTTTTGTTGTTGTTTAAACATAGACAAAAAAACTAGATGAATTGTGAAATCAAGTTTATCTGAAACAACAAATGACGTTAAAAAAAGAGTGTTTAACAATCGCATCTCAGCATCAGTTAGCAGAGCAGTCAGCTAAAATTAACAAAAAAAAAACAAAAAACAAAAACTTGATTGCTGAAAAAATTAAAATTAATATTTTTGTGTTTTGTTTTTGGTTTTTTCATCGTCGCATTATGAAAAAAATGAAAAAAAAAAGAACTGGTTTTATTTTACAACGTTGAAAACAAAATTAGCATTGAATAAATTTTAAATAAAAATTTCAATTTTTTTTCTTAAAGCAACGAAAAAGCGAAAAGAAAAAAAATTAAATGAAAACGACTATAACGACGAAGACGACAACGATGAAGACGGCGTCATTATCAATCACGTTTTCTTATTTTTTGTCTTGAACAAGAAAACATTTTTTTTTTTTTTTTTTAAATTTCTTAACAAAATTGAAATTGGAGACACCAATATGGATCCAAATTTTGTAATGAAATTTAAAATTAAAAAAAAAATCAAGAAAAAAACAAAAGAGAATTTTAAATTTAAAAAGCGCATCCGATGGCCATTTCTTATAGAAATTAAAAGCAAAACAGAAATGGCGACGACGACAACAACGGAAATTTCAAAGTACAAGAGAAAAAAAATTCAACTAATATGTAAAACATAAAAGAAATTTTAATTTCAAAGCAAGTAAAAAAAAAAAAGAAATCAAAACTAAAGACATTGGGGGTTTTTTGAAGACCGACCAAGCATTGTTGCTTTTATTGTTTAAAGCAAAGGTTGTATCTGTTATATTTTAAATGTCTGCTGTTTGCTTTTTTTTTTTTTGCATAATAATGTGATGTGCTTTGCTTACTTTTTTTTAATATAAAAAATGTCTTATTTTTATTACATTTTTTTTTGTGCTTGCATAAAGTATACCTACGTCATATAAAATGCTCTATTATAGATACTTTTACATTTTTTTTCTCCACATACATATATGAATGTATCTATATGATATGCACAAACTATCAAAGAGATACAAAAAAAGGTACGTGCTTTTAGTACAAAAATTTGTACAAGTTCATTTTTATTTCAAGTAGGTATTTATTTTTTATGTTTTTTGTTTTTGCACAAGATATACTACAACTTCTTTCTGTTTGCCATTGCTCCAAAGAGGAGAGCTACTAAGTTAGATATTCATATTATGTATGTATCTTGAATGCAATAAAATATGTACACAATATACCTATAGAGGTGTATACCTACATATATTCGGATATACCTATAAGTACAAGAAACAAGCAAGTCCATAGAAGCAAAAACAAAACAACATGAAGAGACAACGGTGAACCTGAATAATATAAAGCTTAAAGTCTCAAAGATAATAATAAAAAAATACATACAAGCAAAAAAGATAATAAAAAAAAAAACTAAAAAAAAAAAAAGACAAGAAGGCTTAAACTAAGCAGTATTATATTGATGAAGCTAACTTGAACTCGTTAAGCTGTAAAATGCCTTTGCTTTACATTAAAAAAAAAAAAAGCAAAAAAAAAAAAGTTTATTCCCCTCTGCTTCCCCCCCACATTAGTATCTTTTCAGTATTTAGCCTCAAAAGATACTTGGGTCGACTTTAGAATGGCAGAGATATATGTATACACAAACTTGGTACAGATACTTGATGTATATTCGAAATATGTGGAGTTCATTTATTCTTATATGATGACAATGATGTACTTTTTTTTTTGTTTTGTTTTTTTTTTAGTACAAAGCAATATAAAAATGATTTTCTTTATATATTTTTTCAACTCAATGTAGTAGATTCATGCTTTTTTAGTGCAATAATTTATTTTTTCCTCGATTTTATTAAACTTTTGTATGTTTTTTTTTGTTTTTTTTTGTCCTGTTATAATATCAAAAGAAAAGTAGATAAAAAAGATGAGATTAAATGTTGAAAAAAAAAAATGTACATATGTATATATAAAACTAAAAGTCTGTAGATACTTGTACATATGCAATAAAGCGTAAATCAAAAGCAAAAATATATTAAAATAAAAGTGGTACATTTAAAAAACGAAAAATAAAACATTCACTGCATACAAAAACACAAAAAGCAGCAGCATCTTAACAAAATAAAAAAAAAAAAATAATAAAAAAAAAAGGCAATATAAAAGCATCATGTTTACCTCCTCCTCCATCTCCATCACCTTAATAAAAGATATAACAAGAAAGTAGATACGAAAAAAAAAAGAATATGTTTTTCTTCATGAAGTTGATTTGACCAGGGGTTATAACGTGCGCGTTGTATTAAAACCAAGGACACACAGCTCTTATTCAGTCAAGTATGACGGAAAATGATGTCGCAAAGACAAAAAAAAAAAAAAAAAAAATACATAAAAAAATGAAAAGAAAGAATAGACAAGCACATAAAAATATAAAATATTATTAAAGTGAAGAAAAGGAAAAAAAAAATTTATCACAACATGAAATTCAAGAATTGCTTTGCTGCTGCTGCTGTTTATAAAATAAAGGAGTGCACTAAGAAAAAAAAAAATTAAAAAAACACAAAAAGAAAAACCACACTGTGGTCATGCTCAATACTTATTACCGTCTATATAGGTATCTTTAATTGCATGTATGATATGTGAATATATAATGTAAAGGTGATGTGTGATGCATATATACTACCTTTTGAAAAATTTATTTATGATAATTTGTGTAACACTGAAATTTTGATTAGAAGGTTTCAAATTAGAAATTTTAATGTGAATTTTTATGAGGAGCCTTTAAAATGTTTGAAAAATAAAGAAAAGATAAATTGTCGGCTTGACTGGGTAAATTTTTTTTTAGGGCGCTTCTCTTTTAGTTCTTGAAAATTGCTAAACTCTAAACTGAAGAAACGAGCAATCATTTGAGAATTTCCTCATGCTACTTGGGTCTGTGATGATGAGTGATGACCCAACAAGAATGAATTAAAGACCATCACTCACAGGTTCTCGCTCTTTTCTTTCTCTCTTAAATATTTATTATATGAGTAGGATCATTAGGATGGTGCTATCAAAGGATGACAGAGAAATCTCGAAAAATATTCTATGAGGATGTGAAGCACTGGTCTTTGAAAGAGTGCATGCACTTCATGTATCAGCTCTCTCTCAAACTTGAGGAAATGTAAAATGCATCTTCTAATAATATTTTATTACAAGCCTAAAACTATAAGAAGCAAGAGCAGCACAAAAGATTTATCTATCTCTAGTCTATAGGCCAATTTCTTCTTACTTCTATAAATAGGTCCCAAAGCCAATTGCAAACTAACTTTAACTACATTTTCGCAATCTGTATGATAAAGTCATAACTTGAGTTGTACAGCAACAACTTAAAAAATCAATATCATTACGCCTTGAGGATCTTTCTAAACAGAGTCAATGTTAAAATTTTGCTGCTGATTAATAAATTTCAAAAGCTTAGAGAATAAATATTAAAATTTTTTTTTTAAATTTACAATTTTAATTTAAATTTTAAAAAAAAGCGCACTTCATTTTCTTTTTGTCTTCAAATTTTAATATGAAATATGTTGCATATATGCAAAAACGAAAAAAAATTTAAATTTTTAAAGAAAACAAGAAAGAAAAAAAACATGCTGATTTTTATATTTTATTTAATTTTATTATATATTTTTTTTTTCAATGAAGAAGAATTTTATGATAATTCATTTGGTTTTTCTTAATCTTTAAAATATTTTGCATATGCAAGAGGAAAAAAAAGAAATTGAAGTGAATAATACATATCATATTACAATTTATGCTTATAGATCTTGCATAGCAACTTTTTATGTGTTTTAATTGAAATGCAAAAAAAAAAAAAAAATAAAAAACATAAAAGATTGTATTGCGAAAAAAAATGTGAACTGTGAAACCATAAAGTGGAAAATGTCTGTTCAAGCAGACTTTTAGACTGATTAACTTGAATTAATGATAAAAATTCAATTGAAAATTACTTAATATGGGGGTGTTATGTAATTAATTTATAGTCTATGAGAATTTGTAATTGAAAGTATAAAGATAGACGTATAGTCTTTTTGTTTTTAAAAAATTTTTAACCTTGGAGTTTATTTTCAGCTCAATTATTATCAGTTATTGAAATGTCTTATCTTTACAAAGTAGTGAGAGTAAGATTAACATTTCAAATAAAATGATAAAATTCTCCACTAGAATCCTTTCGTTTAGCAACTTTTTTTTACAACGTATAGAGATGTTCTTTTATAGCATAATATTTTAAAGAAAAATGCTTGTACATGAGAAAAGAAAATGAGTGAAAAGGTTGGTTACAGAGCGAAAAACGGACAGTTCAATTCACAACTGTTTTCAGTTTTCAGTATTTCAGAGATTATTGTAGGGTGTAATTTTTGTGTTTTCAATTTCATTTGAGCACCTACCTGAAACTTAGAAAAGTTTGTAGAAAGTTATTGAACAGAATTAACTTTTGTCAAAATTTAAAAATTAAAATTATAGTTTAAAAAAAAAAAAGAAAAGATTTTCTTGTTTTACCATTTGAATTGCTTCTTACATTTATGGGACGTCCTCTAAAGAATAATCGAGTGTTAAGAGTTAAATAGTATGAAATCTGAAATCTTATTAACTTTATAATATTTTGTTGTTATGTAATTTTTATCTAAAAAACTTCATAAATTTTTAAATTTAACCTTATAATGACAATTTTTTACTTTACGGTTTAAAATGAATTTTCCATAGAGACAAGTACACATTTTTTAAAATTTTTTTTTTTGCATATTTTGTTTGAAATTAAAAAAAAAAAAAATGCTGTTACTGCTATTTTTATAATTTTTTCTTTTCTAGTCTCACATACATATACATATTTACGTATATAAATATATGCACATGTCTGTTTTATAATTAATGCAAAGTCATAAAAAAAAAACCAATGAAAAAAAAAAGAAAATGATTCGAACTTTAAAACAATTCATATGCATTAATAAAAAAAAAAAAAAATGCATAACTAATGATGACTATATGTGGAAAATCATATAAGTATATATGTATATATTTTATATATGTACTTACATATAGATACTGTGCATACTAGGTATAGTATGTATTTATATGTGAGTAAATGAGTATATATGTACATACATATATATGTATATATAAACTTATATGGAAAAGATATTCATATAGGGAAAATTCTAAAATTATAATGAAATAAAGTAATTGATGTAAGAGGAGCTGGTGACCACATAACTAAGTGGAATATATACCTTTCTTATATGTATGTATATCTTTTATATACAATATTATTGTATATATTTACATATAAGTATATATACATTTTTTGTTTTGTGTGCATTAGATTGAAAATAAACTTATATTTAAGTATCTACATACATACCAACAATTATTCATATTAATAATAGTTTTAATCATATTGTGGTCAATTTACAAAACCCACTTTAGGTTTTGATAAAATGCGCTTGTATCTAAGTGAATTATGATTTAAAAAAAAAAAAATACATAAACCTTTACCTGTACATAGTTATATACAAAAAAAGATACATATTTAACGATGTTATATACATAATACAGATAAAATTGTATGTATGTACATGTATACATACTGTTGTTGTTGCTGTGTTGTTAGTATGGTAAACTGCTTTACATAAAAGTTATAAAAAAAAATCTATCATTTTAACAAACAAACAAACAAACAAACATACCTATAATACTTACTTATTTATAACTAACATGATTATATGATGATGTGGCGCGGCTCTACTTTGGCTGGCTGGCACATTAATTAAATGCTAAGTTATGCGGTAATATTTTCGAACTTGAAGGTGAGTTAAGTTGAATGTGATATCACATTTTTATTATTATTATTATTATTATGACTTTTACAAATATATACCTATAGTCTATCCACAATATAAATGAGTACCTATATTTTTTGTACATGTAATTACATATATCTAATGTTAAAATAATAATATTAATATATTAATAAAAAAAAAAAAAAAAACAACACAACTAACAATAAATAGTTATTCATTTAAAAAATGTTATATTATCGTTGTCGTTGTCGTCTGGGTCTAGTTTTATATGTTATATAAAAATAAAAAGTCTGGCTGGCTGGTTAAGTATCTATTTGACCGCTATAACCTATGTCAATAAAATATTATAATATTGTAAAAATATGTATGAAAAATTTATGATAAGTACTTATGTATATTATGTATATGTAACTATATACTTTTTTATTTACATTAACATGACCAATATTCATTTACATTTTAATGTGTAATTGTATTTTAATTTAAAAAAAAAAAAAAAAAAAAATTAGAAAAAAAAAAAATGACAGTACAGCTAGAAAATTTTTTTAGTTCATGGAATTTATTCTACTTTTAATTTTTTTTTTTTTTTTTTTAAATATTTTGTGGTTTTTGTTTTAGTAAATGTTGCATATTTTTACATTAAAACAGAATGAAATTATGACATCTGGAAAAATTTTGTTTTATAGGACATGTATTTACCTACAAAACATAATGTACATATAATTCGAGGGCAAGACCTTCAAACTTGTGAATTTCACACATGAATTCAACAAATTTTTTTAAATATTAGTTTCATTTTTCATGGTTTTCATGTTAAAATTACGTAAAATCTCTTAGAAAATGATGAGCTATGAAAGTAATTAATGTAATTAGATTATCTATTTATCATTTTGTGATTTGAAATTTGAAATTTTATTTGTTTCTGGTTTTTATTATTGTCCGAAACGCTTGAATGAACTAGGAAAAATTAGCAAGCAAGTAAATAAATTTCTTTCCTCACACAGATATTTTATAAATTTCCATAGCCAATAAATGTTCCTTATTTTTCGAATTTAAAACATTTTTCTTTGTCATAATATGCATCTACAATTTAAAGTGGAATGTGAACCCCCAAATTTAGTACCAAACATTTTTATGTCCAATTTTTTTTTTTAAATGGACTGATTCAAAACTGAGTGAGTTTAGATGGATTTGATTTCGAGATCTCTATAGTCTTAAGGTACTTTTACATTATTATTGTCACGCGTTAGTTGTCACATTTATGTACATTCTTTATCAAAAAATAATTATCAAGTTGGGTTTTTGTGTGGAAAAGTGAAAAAGTGCAATGGAAACTTCAGTAAAATATTAAAATTAAATAACATTAAAGTAAGTACTTTAATCAATTAAATATATTTCTTCTCACCTTTGAAAAATATTATGACTATTTCACAAATGTCAAAAAATAATGTACGTTACAACAACAAAATACACGTATTGATAAAGTGTGGCTAGTAGCAAATAGAACCAGACCGATAATGAAAAATCTTGTTAGCGAACTTGTTATCTGACTCTTTATCCAAATACATTGAAGTTTACATTGTCTGAGTCACACATTAGCTGACTCTTTATCAATTGATAACGCGTGACAATAATAATGTAAAAGTACCTTTAAAAACCAGCACTTTAAAAATTTGGCCATTGAGCGCCCCTTTTCGGCTACAGTGATCGAAATACTCTGATAGAGAAAATTCAAAATGAAATTGAGTGTTTTTAGTAAAATCACAATTTTTTTTTACCAAATTTGATTGCTTCGAAAATTTTCGAAAAATAAGTCGTAAGGGAACTAAAAAGATGTCACAAAAAATTCAAAAAAGAAGAAACTAAAAAAAAACCCTTTGAAAATTGTTGCAAAAGTCGTAAGTCATATCATGAAGAAATTATAAAACAGGATCTGTTTACTTCTTAAATAATATTCCCAATCCCACAGCTGAACTCTTTGAGTACTTCTAATTTTCTTGCTTTCTTTTCATTTCATTTACCTTTTATTCTCACATTTCACTTTTTTACTTCTTTTCTTCATTTATTTATTATTATTATTATTATTATTTTTTTTTTTTTTTTTTTTGTAAATAACATATTACTTTACTGCAATTTTGTTTTTCTCTTTTCTCCTTGTTGAAGAAAGTTGATTACATAAATTTCGCTTACCGAGAGAGAAAAAGATTTTTTACATAATAAAAGAAAAGAAAAAAACATTTTTGTATTAATTATAATTATTCAACATGAATACACATTTTGAAAAGCAATGAATAAATTTTTCTTAGGTGTGTATGTGTGTGTAGATATAAATTAATTCCGCATATTGTACACTTGAAAAACACACTTAAAAATCTGTAGCTCATATATAGAGTGCATTTTTACGACGATAATCCTGCAAATAGGTATGTCTTGTTGATATGCAAATTTACGATAAAAAAATAAAAAAAACGTGAAACTTGTGCATTGTGTATGTGTACACATCTGCAATTTTTGTTTTTTATACTACATGTACATACATAAACGAGTATACATATGTATATTCTTGCTACAATTACATTTCCTTATAATGACTTTAATCTGTTAACTTTTAAAGTACAATATCGTTCTTATCACATAAATACAATACATATAACACAACAACTACAATAATGACAATAATCAACCCCTTTTCTTCGATAATATTTTTTGCATCATCATCATCGTCAACAAGAGGAAATATTTTTAAAAAGCAAATGAAACATTCACATACCCCCTACCCCACTTCCTTCCCTCCATTATCACATTTCAAAGTTTCTCTTGTTCTCAAAGTTGCATAATAATATTTTGTATTAATTTTGTATTTTGTATGATTTTGTTGCAAGGATTAAGGATATACTTCATCGTATAACAACAACAACAACAAAAACTACATGTACATATGTGTGTTTATGATTTGATTTGTGTGTCGTGTATACATACATTCATTGCCATCATCATCAGCAGCAAAACACCACCAACCATGATATTGCATACATACTGCACTGCTGCAACATTTTTGAAATGTGAATCCAAAAAAAAAAAAAAAAAAAAAAAAGAAAAAAATTGAAAAGGGGGTTATGATGATGTGGTGATATATTCAGCGTGAACTGAAGAAAATCCTTTTTTTTCCTTTCTTGCCGTTTTTTTTTTTTTTTGTTTTTTTGGTTGCTTCTTTTGTTAAAATGTAAAATCTTATGAGGGAAAGTTGAGTTGTTCTGATTCAGATTATGCAATATGAATATTTTTGCATACATTTTGAAATTCATTGTGTATTATTATTATGTAGCTCGCTAGTTGTTGATAGAAAATTAAATTCATCATTGTTGAATCAACTGAAGGATTCTAGTATTTTTCAAGCGAAGAATCGAACGCAGTACAATGACACAAAATGATTACAATATTTGTAGTGAAATGTGCATATTTATGATTACATGATGTTCGATTTTTTTTTTTTTTGTTAAATGTTCTTGTTTGTCTTGTATTATCCTTGTCATTATCAGTACAAATAATCATAAACCATTGCGCTATTATCACTTTTTTTTTTCTACATATTTTTTTTCCTGATTAATTTGTATTTGTTGTTGTTGTCATTGTTATCAACGTCCTATACGATGTCATTGCTTGGTTTTGCATTTAATATTCTATTTATTATGTGTTTTTCTCTGTAGTATGTAGTATTTTATAGTTGTCCTTGTTGTGTTGCGGTCGTAAGTATAAAATAAAATAAAATCTAAAAAAAAAAAAAAACACATAAAATCTACGACCGACCAGGATTTTATATTTTTCACAGAAATAAAAAAAAAAAAAATATATATAAAAAGAAATAATGAAACGACCCCATTTCTCAGTGAATTTTTTGTTTTCTTTCTTTTTAATATTCTTTGCACATACACACTCGATATTGTTGTCGTCATCATCATCATCATCATGAAGGCTCAGAGAAATAAAAAATTAACAAAAAAAAAAGAAAAAAAAAAGGAAGAAGCTCAAGCAACCAGCAGCAAAAAAAAAAAAAAAATGAAAGGAATTTTCTTTGTTTTTAATTTTTTTTTTGTATTCGCTTGTATTTCGCTTATTATTCCTCTTTTTTATTTTTATTTTTCAATTTTTTTTTTCTGGGGTTCTTAAAACAGCAGACAAATACAAAAAGGATTCTTGAAATTATGTGTTGTACACAGCTATAAAGTATATCATATACCATTCAACAACAACAACATAAATATCTTTTGCTATATACATACATATACAACAAAAACAATAAAAAAAAATCTAGATTTCAAGCAATATTAGCGCAGCATCATCATCATCATCATCATCATATTAAAAAATGATATATAAATAAATTTCGTATGTATGTTTTGTTGTCGTAGCAAGGACGTAATAAGATAGGGTTAAAAGAGAAAACAAAATTTGTAAAGAATGAAAAAAAAAAAACAAAGAAAAACATTGTGAATAATAATAATCACAAGCTCAAATTATAAAAATGAATATATAAAATCGAAATACGTATACACAAGAGGTACCAAAAAAAAAATCCTTAGAAGAAAAAAAAAATTAAAATAAAAAACGAAAGAATTTTTATGTATCGTACATAAAAAAAAGGGGTGGAAAGTGGAATGAATAGTTCTTTATTTTCATGTTTTTTTTTTTCAGCTTGCTTTTACTACTTTTTTTTTTTTTAAATGTCTTTAATATGAACTGGTGTTGAAAAGGATGCAAAAATAAAAGAATTAAAACTTGAATAGCTTAAGGAAAAAAAAAAATCAAAACAAAACAATAAAGAAATCTGAATTTGAAATCTGAAAAAACGAATACACAAAAAAAAAAAAAATGAAATACAAATATGCAATGAATTAAATAAGGAAAGAGAAGCTTAAAAAGGAAGGAAGAAAAAAAAAAAAAACAAGGATTTGTTTTGCATACATACTACACAAATTGTAGTACAATGTATATGTAGTGAAACATTGCAAAAATAAAAAAATTAAAAAAAAAAATATTTTATGCAACTTTGATGTTTCTTTGCTTTTGAGAGAAAAAAAAAAAATTGTTATTTTTTTCATTTTAAAAAATGCGCTTGCATGTTGTTTATTATTTATTTTTTTTATTTAAATATTTAAATATTCATGTTTATGCTCTGCTGTTTAGCAGCTATTTTTAACCCATGGAGCCACATCAGGTTTTTTTTTTTTTGTTCCTTCAAGGTATATCCTTAGGTATGCAATGTGTACATTGTGTTATGAGAACTCTTGGACAAAAGCTTAAACTGAATATTCTTTAGAAATATCCCCTATAGTATATATGTCTTCTTTTCAATGTAATCAATTATCTTTTATAATTTTCAAAATAAAATTGTAAGGACAGGTAAAATGAGGAAAACAACAAAAAAATGGTTTAACATTCTTGAAAATTCAAAAAAAAGGTGTATCTATTGTTTTTTAGATTGGAATTTTTTTGTAAATGAAAAGTTTCAGTATTCAAAGCATGTTAAAGTAGCCCATATGTTAAACGCTATCACCCTATAGGGTTACACGAGGTGTGGCATCAAGACGGCACTCTTAGTGTTAATTGGGTCTTAGGAAGCATTCGATAACCGCCACGTAAAACCAACAAAACTAAAAAGGGACCAACAATTTTGTATTGGTATCGTTACGTAATTGAATGAAGTTTTATGGATGAAAAAAGTTTAAAACCACTGAAAATGAAGGAATTTCTTAAGAAAGAAATGCAAAAATTTGTTCTGGAAATTCTTTGAAAATTTTAATAAAGTAAAAGCTATTCTCCAGAAGTCCATATTTCAGAATTATTCTCAAGCAGGCCTTACTTAGCCTTGTTTATTTCGTTTTTCCATGTGTCGTTTTTTTAATCGTATTGTTCTTGATTGCCATTTTGATTTTTGAAATCTCAAACCAGGTTTAGAAAATTTCAAAAGAAGATTTTTAAAGATTGAATTTCTGTTTTTAGATGTATAACTGTTAATGTCAAATTTAAAAAATTCAATCAGTTATGACATTTTGTCAGAGAGAGTTCTACAGGACACATCTTATTATGCCAAAACTTTTTAATGAGGTTAATAATCTCTAACAGTCCAATCGACACAAAATTTACGTTTTTTCCCAGAAACTTTTTAAAAACTTGAATCTAAAAAAATTAACGAATAATTTATTAAATTTTTCAATTATACGTAATACAATGCAAAAACAATTTGTTCATAGTTCAAAATTCTCTAGAAAATTTTATTTTTCACGAAAACTATAAAATAACTTTTCACAAAGTGGGGCCATTTTTTTTTTTTTTTTTTGGAAAAAAAGTAGGTTTTTTTTTTGTTCAAAAAAAATTCTCCAACAACGAAAATATTTTATTTCCGTCTTTTATGTTTTTTTTTCTTTTTTTTCTTTTTTTTTTTTTTTTTGAATTCGTTTTGTCTTCAACTTTACAAGAAATTGTAAAGAATATGGAAAAATTTTTTTTTTGCACAATTCTTATTTTTTTCGTTGTTTTTTTCTTTTAAAATACGAAGAATACAGAAAATAAAGAAAAAGAAAATTAAGTAGTTATACGTTTCTTCATCACGCATAAAAATCCAAAAATAGATTTTTTTTTTTTATGTTTGAAAATTATTTTTCTGCTGGTACTATAAAGATACTCTTTGTTGAGTTGAGTTGTAGCTGTTTGTTGCACATTAAAATCTATACTTTTGTTTCACAATATAAACTTTGTTTAGATAGATATCAGAGAAATGATAGAAAAAAAGTAATAATATTAAAAAATAATAAGAAAAAAAAAGCAACAAAGAAAACGATTGCAGATACTTTATATGTGTGTTCAGTCAATTTCTTTAGAAACTATCATCAGATTTATTGTAGTACCAGAAGCACCAGCACCATCAACATAATATTCCAGAAAGACTAGACGTAGACGGCTAGACTAGGCTAGACAGACTATACTTACATTTTTAAAGTATAATACGCATAGAATATGCAAGTATGTACATACATACATATACATATGTATATACGCATCATAATACTTAATGTATCTTATATACTTTTAACTGAAAAGTTTTTTTTTTTTTGTTTAAGATAAAAAAAAGCACAAGAAGGGCTACAGTTTAATTTTAGTTAAAAAAAAAAAAATAATAAGAAAAATTATATGTTGTGTAGGCCTCACGCAGTCACGCATTGTGTTTTATTTATTTCCTATGCTAACGCACACGCACTATTCACTAGATTATAGATTATGTTTTTATTTAAGCTTTCCCATATATAGAATATCTTTTCATATTTGAAAAAAAAAAAAAAAATATATATATATATGTATATAAATTATATTGAGAACATAAAAAACATACATTTTGTATACCGCACACACATAAATGGCATAAAATGGGGGTAGAGGATGGGTGATGTGGCTACTGTTTCTGTTTTATAGAGAAAAAATTAAAAAAGAGGTACTTTTTTTTTTTTAAAGATCCATTTCATAATTATTTTTTTTGTGTAATTCATGAGATATTTTTATAAAATTTTTGTTGATTATTATGATGAGTAAGTGTACTACAAAATGTTGTGTACACATAATTTGATGTGATTATATTGTTTAACATTGAAATGACGATTCTCATTGGAAAAAAAAAAAATTATATTTGAGATTTTCTAATCGAAAATTTGTAGGGGAGCCTAATTGTTAAACATTAAAATATTATCTTAATGTGTTTTTTAACATGTAAGTAATTTTTATCATTTGGAAATTGTAAATAAAATACAACTGTCTTCAGAGAATTATTAAAAAATAATCAAATATGGGGAAGATTTATGCACTAGTTCAAAATTGTCTATAGTATCTGTAGGTTCAACATAAAAATTGGTAAGAGTTTTGAACCCATAAAGACCAATGGTTTGTTTTTAGTGTTTTCTACGACCTATTCACTTACTCCATTCACTGTAGGGCGCTACAGCCTATACATTTTTCTGTCATATTTCTGTCAAGATGTGTCTTAGACGCAAACCAGATACAAAATTTTGCAATGACTTTACTTCAACATTTCGACAAATACGTTCGTTTTGTAGGCAAACTTAAAATCTTTTATTTTTAATCATTTAAAATTTTTGCAAGATATTTATCTTCTTGGTTCCTATTTTGAAATAAAGTAAATCCTTGATATACAGGATACAGACTATAGAAGGATAAAAAAATTTATCTGGATATATTTTCAATTTCTTTTTTACGAGTAAGAAGAAGCGTCTAAAAATCTAGACATATGTAAGTCGAAGTGTTAAAACATGAATGCGTCAAAAATAAAAATAAACTCCGGAAAATATAAGTGAATCTGCATTAAATTTTAAGAAATTCTAAAAAATAATAATAAAATATTGACACGATGTACACGATAAAAAAACCAAAAAAGTAAAAAAGTTTGTATGTAACAAAAGAGCATAAATTTTACAACTCCCTTTGGGAATTATATTTTATTTTATCGCATTTTGTGTGTGTGTGTGTTTTTTTTTTTTATTTATTTATTTTTTTTATGTTAGTCGTTGTATGAATGCTTGTTTCATAATGCAAACTGATACAAATCATAATCGTCACATATGACTACTAAAATTTTCTGCTTTTTGTGATTTTTCTTATATTTTTGTTGTTATTTTTTATGACTTGTGTGTATTTTAAGATAATTTTTAGTACCGAAAAAACAAATCAAAAAGAAGTGAGTTTGATTAGATATACATAGATGTATACATATATGTATTCTTTTTTTGATAATATGATTTCTATGACAGTAAATTTGTTTTTTTTTCTTGAACTCATGTGGAAAATTTACTTTGAAAAATAAAAAAAGAATGTTTTATCACAAATTTTTCAGTGGTAATTTTCTTTTATCATTTTTACAAGAAAACTTTAAGAAAACTCAAATAAATGTTGAAATATTTAATAAATAAACTTTGAGATTTATCTCAAAAATAGATTTTTTGGGTGGGAGTGTTATTCTTGTTGTGCTGGTTTAATTTTTGAACACCTTGGCTTGGAAAAAAAAAGTCTTAATTATGAGAAACTGAAAAAAAAAAAACTAAAAATGTTTTTTTAATAAAATTGCCCTTCGAGTATCTACTTTATTCACACCTCAAGAAAAGAAAAAATCTTAATTTGGTTTTTTTTTTCTTCAGAGTATTAGAAGGAAGGGTTATTAGAATTAAGAGAAGAAAAAAAAAAACACCTAACAAGAAAACGTCCTTCAAGATAGACCCACATTAAAATATAAAACTTAAACTCGACTTACACATATTGTAGAACGAGTTTGGTACTTTTTTTTTTTTTTTTTTTTTCATAAATCGTAAATCGTATGTAATAAAGAACACCTTGACCCACAAATGTAATGACAATTGCTTGTAATTATTATTTTTGTGTTTATCTTTCAATAGAAAAACAAAAAAAAAACCAAACACGTTATAGAAGTACTGCAACAATAAAATGTAATCATGAAAAAATTATTATTATAATTATCACCATCAATTAATCTAATTATGTCAATCCTTTGTGATTTCTGTTGTTTCATTTTTTTTTTAGAAAATAAAAACAAAAAAATCCCAACAAATTTTTTAAATTATTCTGAAAATTAATGATACCAAAACAATCATTTGAATTTTGTGAATTGTTTGTTAAATTCTTCTAAATACAATGTAAAAGCTATTCATGTAAAAAAAAAAAATTTTTTTTAACTGATCTTCGATTGTAATAAAATGTAATTTAGTGTATTTAATTTAAATATGTGTTCAACCATAAAAAGATTGATGTGTACTGATGGACAGATTAATTGATTTCTTTAGTCATGACTAGCAGCACATTTTAGCAAAAAAAAAAAAAAAAAATAAATAAATAAATAAAAAATAAAATAAAGATTATTTTTAGTAAAAATTATTTGTACAGAAAAAAATAAAAATCAAACATACGAAATCACATTGAGCGCCTTAGGCGTCGCGTTCTCTTCGAAAACTTTTTGAATTGTTTTGAAGTGACAGTCGAATTAGTACGTAACCTTTAAAAAAAAAAATCTGAAAATCAATAAAAGAAAAACCTTTCTTAATGTGCTCTTTTTTTGTGTTTTGAAGGAAAAACTGTACTCTTATCTTTTTGAGGTTTTTTTTTGTTGTATTTAAAATTATTTTTTTTTTCCGTTCCTGACAAAATAATCATTAAGATCTCAGTCAAAGTGCACTCTCTAAGTTTCATTGATTTTTTTTAAATGAACAATAAAATAAAACTATTGAAAAAAAAAAAAATGAAAATGTGGGCAATATTACTTGAAAAATGCTCTTGAATATGAACATCACGAAATGTGTTAAATTACAAATGGGGAATTCCATTTTGTAACGGGTGTGACATGCTGACTCTTAAATATTGAAAACTCGTAGAGCAATTGCACTCTGATTAAACTTAAATGTTCCTAATATGCCCTCTAGTGAAAGCAAACGACGGCTACGATAAAACAGAAAAATTCAAATATTCTTAATCAGAATCGTCACTTTAGTAGCGTAACGGGTGTGACGCTGAAGATTTTGAATTTCACGGATTTTCGTCTATTTCACTGAATATCATAAAATTTTCATATAAACAATTCCAAAAATTATTTTTAATTATATTGTAGAAACTTGAAAGAATCTTTTGGAAAAATTTGACGAGGAACAATGCAATACTTTTTTCATAATTAAAAAAAAGAAATGTAACGGGTGTGACATATTTTGTAACGGGTGTGACAGCGAAACGAATTTCTACTGATAAGTAGCAAACATTTTGTTTTTAATACTGTTCCTCATCGTGATATCGTAAATAATTTAAAACTAGATACACCAAAAATTGATATATACTTATCTCTACCAGCTTTATTAATATTAATTTTAAGGAAAAAAGTGGTCGATTTGCGTGGAATTCTCCAAATCTAGAAAAACAAAAAATAAGTGATTGTTTTGAAATGAGTTTGACAGACTTAAAATACAAAAAAAAAAAAAAAAAAAATCAATAAAAGACAAAATTCATGGGATAAGCGCAGATATTAAAATTTTAACAAAAGTTAATACTTACATAATAAAAATTACTAAAACTTAATAGAAAAAGGGTTTTATCTTTTTGAGATTTCAGTACAGACGACATACAGTTATGTGCAACTAATTAGAATTACCCTTGTAGTTTTTCCAATTTGGAAAATCATATTATTGTCCTAGAATACCAATCCTAAAATAATATTCCTCCTTCCTAAAAGTAGGTACTCAAGATCAAAGATTGCTAATAAGGAACGGCTTTTCTCTCTCTCAGAAGTTACAATGTTTTTTGTAATATTGGCTAACAGTATGTGATCTAGAAATGATAAAAAAACATGGTTGACATTGTGATACAATTGTCCAAACTTCAGTGTGAGAGTAAAACTGCAAAAAAATTATAGGAAAATGCTGCTCAGTGATATGGGATATTAGAACAGTATCAAAAAATTCAAAAAGTAAAAAAAAAAAAGTCATTCACAAGGAAATACAGAAAGATATCATTCTACTATCAGGGTGTATCTTATTAGTTGCGCTTTGTTGTAGTCAGTTAAAGAAAAACAATGTATTTTATTTATGATAGTGCTTTAGATTTTTCTATTCTAGCTTTTTTTTTCTTAAGCTTGATGAGGCTTTGAAAATAGTAAGAACATATTTCAGTAGTAAAATATCACTAATAAACATTAAATACATCGTGTTTATTACAACAAAAACAACAACAAATTAAATTAAAAAATAAAAAATAAAAAATTATTGTTAATTTCATGTCGTGATTGTATAAACCTTGCGTGTCACTTGCAAATCAGAATCAACCCACAGCCTACAGAAAATACTTAAGTACATATGTACATAAGTGGAGAAACTGTTGCTGCTGCCTGCTGGTGCTAGTGGCTCCTATATATAAACTCTAATTCAATATTCTACGATTTTTATTTTTATTTTGTTATTCTTATTGCTTGTTCTTGTAAAATATAGCTTTTTTTTTTTAAAAGGTCTGCCATAGTTTTTAGAACTGTTGTCATTTATAAGAAACATTACATTTATTTATTTTTTTTTTTTAAATATCGTATTGTAGAAGGAGAAAAAAAACCCGTCAAGGAAAAATTTATCCGCGCCGCGTATCAAAAAGTCAAGACGAGACGGCGGCACTGGAATAATACACTTCTTTCTTGAAAATTGTGTAAAATTGTATAGTTTGAGTTCGTTTTTTTTTTGTTTTCTAAAAAAAAAACCCTAACTAAAATGTATCTGAAGAAAAAAAAATTAAGCAAAAAAAAAGAAAAAAAGTCTAGATTATGTTGTACAACATATTCAAAGTATATGTAACTCCATGTACATACATACATATTATGTGGAGTATCTTAAAATATGCAAAGAAAATATAGAGATAAATTTTATATTTATAGTTACATACATGTACTAAGTATATATTTATAAGCATATATAGATATTTATAGTCATAGTCACAAAGCACAACGACCGCGATGGGAAAATTCTGATAGTATATAATGGCAATGGCAACAATCTATAGATACAATTTATTATATAGATATATGTACATGTTAGTAGAGATAGCGTGAGTGCCTTGCTATATATGTATGTTAGAAAAAAAAACAAATAAATATTTGTGTACATTGTAAATTTTATACATAACATGTATAAAATATACTTTTTTTAAGAGTTAGAGGAGATTAGACATTTATATAAAACTATAAACTATAGCAAAAGTAATCAATACAAGAAAAAAACAAACCACATAAAATAGATAGAAAAAGTTACTATGTTACAAGTTAGCTATGTTTGTAATGTTGCTTTATAGACGACAACTCAAGAAAAAAAAACAAAAAGACAGATTTTTATACTGGTGCTGTTGTAATGTGACGACAATGACGACGACTATGATGATGATGATGACGACTATAAGGTGTAATGGTGTATTGCTGCTCCAACACCTTGAAAGTTTCCTCTTCTTCTTGAAAATATTGCTGGTTTGTTGTTGATTGTTGTTATAATTTTATACCCATTGGATGAAGGTATTCATTGAAGGTGTAAAGATAAATCGTTGCAGTTATCATATTTTAAGTTACATTCTCCTTTTACAATCTGTTTTTTTTTTTTTTTTTTATCTTATAAAGCAACTTTGTTGATTGTAAAATCAAATCTATCAACGAAAATGCAATGGTTTTAATATATTCTTGGATTTTTCTTATCTAATTTTTTTTTTTAAATTATCTTCGTGAATATGCATGTAGATAAATTACAGTATCTTTAAAAAATAAAAAAGATACATTTAAAAAAAAAATCATAAGGTTGCATGACATACTGTATCATTTTGAATTAATGTGTAAAAAAAGAGATACACAGATACTTTTGAAAATATAAATACATTGTTTGGTTTTTTATTTCTTGGAAGAAATCATCGACACTATCATCATTATCATTATCATCTCGTTCAATAGAGTGTTGATGATGATTATGATTGTAAAAGAGAGACCTATCGACCAGTACTGACGAAAAATGAAGTCGAATAGATTTTTTTCTCTTTTAAATGAATAATTTAACCTTGGCCAATTTTTACTAAAAAAAAAAAAAAGTGGTTTAGGTTTAAATTGTCTATAAAAAAATATATTAAAATGACGATGTGATAAAGACGACCATCAAATACTCAGTAGTGTTTTAGCTTCTTTTTAACACACATTCATTTTCATCGATGTATATATAATGTGTTTAATTTTTTTTTCTTTGAAGAATGAAATTTTTTTTTATCAAGATGTATTTTTTGATGTAAATTTTTTTTTCTGATATTTTAGCTGTAAAAATGTCATTCGTAAAAAATATTTAAGTATTAGTATATATTTTTTTTCTTTCTAGTATACCACAAAATGTAAAATCGAAGATTCTGTGAGTAACACACACATTTTGTGATCTAATGTGACAAAAAATACACAATATTAATTTCTAGGTAGATACTTATTTTTTGTATAGATTACTTAAACCAAATAGTGAATGGTTAAAAAAAAAAAATGTTAACTACTGAACGCAACATCCAGCTACTTGATTACGCGATTAGATTACAATTTTTTTTTTTTTTGTGTAAAAAAAAATATGACAAGAAACAAGTTTTATAAATCATAAAAAAAAAATAAGAAGTTGAAGCTGCATATAAAAAAATTATAGTATAAAATTGAGGCTTTAAACTATGAAGATTTTGGAATATTCGAGAATTGAAAAAAAATATTTCAAACTTAATTAGATTTTTTCTAAAATTTTTTGACTGATTTTAATTAGCTTAAGTGCGCTTTGGCTAACATCGAACTCATTAAATTTATTAACTAATTGAAAATTGGAGCTGCTAAGATCCTTTTTTTTGTTGTTGTAAAATATGTGATTTCTGTTCAAATTAATCATCTAACTATTTTTTGAAGATCATCGTAAATATAATAGTCACCAAATTATCCTCAAAGATGTCAATTTTCGTGGATTTTAAAAAAAAACTTTCTTATTTTCCCTTTTTTTATCTATATGCGCAAGGTGCTTATTTTATAAAAATGCAATAAGCGGTTAAGTCAAGCTCTTATCGATTTTATTAATTTTCGAAAGCCTTAGGTTTTAAATGAATTGAAATATCCTGGAAAGTGATAATTATTATTTTCTTTTAAAGTTTTCCTTTTTGGATATACATATGTATGTATGTAATTGAATTGTATCTATATGGGTTCGATTTTATTTCTCTTTCATTTAATTTTAAAACATCAATAAAATATGATGACAAACAAATTATTGAATGAAAAATTTTCACATTTAAAAATTTGAAAAACAAAATTAATAAGCTGTTTCTTTAAAATAATGAAAACATTCAAAAATACATTTCTTTCTGTTTTTCTTAGCTAAAAATATACTTAATTCTCGTATGCATAATATTTCGTAGGATGATGTACCCGAAAATAAAACATCATCATTCACAAGAAAATAATTGATGAAAAATATTTTCTCAAATTAAATATGAAGCCATACCTAGTAAATGTTATATTTTTTTTTTCTGTTCTGTTTCTTTTTGAATTTGTTTTCTTTGACAATTTCTATTTTTTTTTTTTGTGAAAAAGAATTTTCACTTGTTATAAATTTGCTGTCATTCTTTGGTATGTCATACACACAATGTATTTAAAAATACATACATATTTGTATATAAATGTAGGTTCGTATATGCATTTAAACAAAAAATGAAAAATAGAAAAAAAACAGTACCACATATATTACCCACCCGAAGAAAATTCCAATGGCGACAGGAACATTTTGATTTCTCTATTTAAAATTGAATATGTACTACTCTTCTTCCACACTGTGTTATAGGTAAATAGTGTTATAGATACTTTGATTGTGAGCTGAGTACATACAATATAAAACACTTTTTTTTTAAATAAATTTTATACTTATAATTTATTTTTTGTGAGTATTGTTGTATGCACCCACTTGGAAATGTAGTAATGTATCGTAAATGAAAAAAGTATTTGTCGGAAACTTGAAAATCTTTCATATAAACTTGGAAGTCTTGTGTGGAAATTTGTAAATCTTTTTTGGAAGATTGAAAAACCTCTTTGGAAGCTTGTAAATCTTCTTTGAAAAATTGGAAAAACTTTAGAAGATTAGTAATGGTTTCACAAAATGTCCAAATAATCTTTTTTATTTGGGTATAGTTTTCATAAACCACAAAAATGTGAAAAAGTTTCCACACATTGACCTTCCTCAAAAGTCTTTCCGAGGAAATTATTTAGGAAGCTTTCAAGTACTTTTTTTTTTTTTGGAAGACATTTCCAAATTCACTAGTGGGTATCTACATGTTCTTTTAATATAAGATCATTATATCTACAAAATTTATAGGTAATGAATCTCTTCTTAAAAAAAGCAAAAATAAAAAAGTATAAGATTTTTTCTATACTTCACTTGCTAGAACGTACGTATACACAACAATTCAAACATTATGTGTGATGACATTAACAACAACCTACAACAATCATGAAAGAAAAAACTTAAAAAAAATTCACATTAAAAACCAGAAGAAATAGAGGATACATACATATAAGATGATGCACTGTGCACATGCATGAAGAGAATCTCTGTTTCATTTGAAATCATCATCATCATCATCATTAGTTTTTAAATATTTTGAATCTTTCTTTTTGAGATGAAGGATCTTCTTCTTCTCATCATCATCATCATTAGCATCATCTCTTGCCAAACACACACTTAAATATTCTTGTTGTTTATTTATCATTGCTGATGGTTTTGCATTTTGCGGTTTAGATACAACTATTGGCACATAAATATAATATAAAAAATGACTTTTTTTGATATTGCATTTTTTGTGATTAAAAAAAAAAAAAATAAATAAATAAAAGATACTTTATTGCATCGTATCAGTATCTAATACGTTCTGATTCTATGAACATACAACAAAACATAATGAATAACTTTGCACATACACATTTTCATAATAAATGCAAAATTTACACAACCATCAAGATATGGGCATGTAAAAAAAAAATAAATAAATAAATAAAATCTTAAAAATTGACTATCCAAAAAGTATCTTCATATACATTCGTTGTTGTTGTCATTGTCATTTTCTCTTGAAAAATTTTGAATGTTATTTTTTATTTTTTTTTTTGCAATTTAAATTCATTGCACTTTATCAATGTCTTACACAAATTATATCGGTATTAAGTGCTTCATATATATATTGGTAGCCAAAAAAAAAAAAAAAAATTTTCTTTTCTTTTTTGAAAATAGCCTCATATGTATATGTATGCTATAACTGCACTGCTACACCACACACATGTTAAAGAACATTTCAGAAATTTTCACATTTTCTATGTAAACTTTCAATAATTTTATTTTTGTGAATTTTTTTTTTTTCTCTTGAAAAAAGTCTTGTAAGATATTAGATATTTTGACTTTATAGTATCTTTCATTTGGTTGTTTTTTGTGTTGTAAATTTTGGCGGTATTTTTAAGAGTGAACTCTTTAATTTTTAAATGTGTACAAGCACAACATAAAATCTTAAAGTTTGTATTTTTTTATTTTATATTTTTTATATCTACAACATGTTATGATGATGTACTTTTATATACAGTTTCATTTAAAACGATAAATGTTATATTTCAGATTTGTTTTTTCTTTTGATTTTTTGCCCGTAAGATATTATAAAGTATACAACATTCAACAGCGAATCTAGAGATTCATAAAAAAAAAAAAAATTTATTTTTTGAGATATTTAAATTCATTTTAGCTTCTGTTGTTCATGAAGATGATGATGATGCACCATCAAAATTTGCTGTTGAATGTTTTGTGGTGTGCTATTCGATGATGGAAGCACATTAATTCTATTTTCTAAAATTTTTCTAAATTTTATATCTTGAAGATTTGAAAGAAAAGATATTTATTGTCTATTCAGTTTGTAAGATACATAATTTTAAAAATACACACATACACATATTATCCTTAATCATATACATATGTACGTGTATCTATAAAAGTGCATAAGAAGATTTACGCACTTTTGTATTGCACTTTAAAATTTAATGGGTGAACGGATAATATATTATTTTAAATTCATCACAGTGGCAGTTTAATGCAAAAAAAAAAAAAAATGGATTTTTTTTATTATTTTTATTTTTATTTTTTTTGACCAGCGTTGATTAATTGATTTTATGTACGATGGCACCACAAGTTGAATTATTTCCTCTTTCATATACCTAAATAAGAAGTATAAAAAGAAATATACATACATACATATCTGAATATCTTCTTTTTAATAAAAACAAGATTTTAGAAAATTAATTCTTATACTTACAAATTAGGAAAAAAAGAAATATTGAACTTAATTTTAGAAATTAGCTTTAAATATACTCCGTTCTCGTTTAAACTTTACATTAAGCGCATCAATTTTAAGGTTACAAATTTAGACATATTTTATTGAGAGAGTAGAAAGTCGAAATTTTGGTCAGATTATTCATTGAAGAGTTTGCTGCTGAAAAAACTTTGAGTGGTAAAAACTGTTCACTAGGGCAAAATGCATAAAAAAGTCTTTTTTCTCTTCTCTCATTACTGCGACCCACTCTAATCAAAAACGTACAGCTCGATATGTATATTTGGTGAAAGTTTGGCAAATGGTTTATTTTTGATTATTGCTCGTAGTTTTTATTGGCGCTTTGTTTCAAGGATCGTATTAAGGAATTTTTGCTGATAAAATGACGGGTATATAATATTGTAAAAAAAATTTCAAGTCAATCGTGTCATAGGGTTTGGAAATGTTTAAATTTAAAAGTGAATTTTTGACGAAAACGTATTAAAATAGAATCGAGTGTTGATAATTAATTTTTTTATATTTTTTCTTTTCTTCGAACAAATAATTAATATTTGATTATTTTTTTTTTCTAAATAATTTTGCTTTGATAGTTGCGATATGAGTCATTGAAATTATTTTAATAATGCATGTATTGGATAGATAAATAATTAATGTTTGAAAAGAAAAGAAGAAAAAGAAAAAAGAAAGAAATAAATTAAAAAAGATGAAAGGATGAATAATAAAAATACACATTAAGTGATTTTTTTTTTCTTATATATACTTATGTATAAATCATAAATTTGGTTACTATTTTAAGAATATTTATACACTTAAATGTTTATTTATATTTTTATTATATTATTGTAAAGATACATGACATTTGTGTATACATATAACATATTAAATTTTGGCAAGGTGAAATTGAATACTTTGTATTACTTATTAATTCATTTTAAATTATTTTTCTAGAGAATACGTTACATTTTGTATTTACACACTTCTATAAAATTTTATTTTATTTATTTATTTTTTTTTTTTTTTTGGACTGTCAAAAATCATTTTTATAGTTTTTGTTTTGTATGAATTCTCTGAACACTCTAATGATCATAAAATCTTTATCACTCTGCACTCACTTATAAATCATTCTGCAACTATTTTCTAGTTGGTTACCCTGTTTCATATTATTTTAAAATGTTTTTAAGAACCTCATGAACATGAACATGACTTTTAAACTGCAACCTTTCCAAATATTTAGCATATCGAAGTCTAAATTTTAAAAAATTTCCAAAAATTTTTTAAAAAACGCGGAATTAATGTAATAAAATTCTTCAGGACCAATTATGTCGTTTTTAAGTTGAAAATTATGTATACTAGTGTCAAAATAAAAATTACAAAAAAAAAAACAAAAAAAAACGTAATACTGTGTTCACTCAGATTTTCAATGTTTAAATAATTGTCCTTGGATAATTTGGAACAGTAATTATTCTAAATCACATGATTTTTTCTTTGGTAAATTTCTAAGATTTATTTTTAATTTTTGGAAGAACGATTGTATAAAAGTTTTAGTTTAATTTTTTTTTTTTTTTTAAAATTATAAAAGGTAGATTTTCCGATTTTATTTCCTGTTGGTAGTCAAAAAAATATGGAGAAATAAAAAAGTGTTTGAAAAACAACTGTAAAACTGTATAGCATTTAAAAAAAAAAAAAAAAAAAAAACTTACACTGGGAAAATTTCGGAAAATTTGAATGTCGAATGCTTTAAAGCTTAAACCAACTTTTGTGTAAAATATCTATGTACCTATACTTATTTCCTTTTCTAAAGAATTTTAAATTTCGTATATTAGTCATTTTTATACGACGACGAAAAAACTAATAAACAATTTTCGAAATAATAAAAGTCATGTTACGTTTATACGGGTTGAATAATAAAATATTTCGTTTTTTTCCTATTTATTTTTTTCAATTCTAAAATATTAATTTTGCTTTATTTAAAAACGAGGATTCAAGAAAAATAAAATAAAAGTAATAAACAAAGCCTTGACTGGTTATAAAACTCACGACAAAACAACAAAATACTGTAAACAAATTTTTTTTTTTTTGCTTATTTGCAAACTTAAAATCCAATAGAAGAATTATTAAAAATCGAAAAAAAAAAAAAAATTGAATTATATTAAATTTAAATTTGTGCATAATAAGAATTTTTGTTTTTTTTTTTTTTTCTCCATAAAATAAGAAACAAACAAGTAGCAGACAACTAAAAAACAAAAATACAAAAATACTAAGAAGCGAAAAAAAAAAAAACCTAATAACAGTTTGGAAAACTCTTTTGGCGCCTGTATTTTGTCTGTTTTGATTTTTGTCGTTGCATTTTTTCATTTAACGAAAAAACACAAAACACAAAAATACATAAAGTCAAACGTGTCAAATACTTATTCTGAATAATAATAATAAAAAAAAAATAAAAGAAAAGAAAATCTAAATCAAAAATCAAAAACATAAAAAAAAAATAAGACATCTCATGATTAATTCATGAATGAGTCTTCTATCCAGCTTTATTTTTCTTGGAAGTTGTTTACTTTTATTATTTTTATTTTTTTTTTCTCCAATACATATTTTTCTTTCCTTTTTTTCTTTTCTGGATTGTTCATTAAAATTTATTTTAATATTGAAAAAAAAAACAAAAAAAAAAAAAAAAAGATATGATGAACTGTTTGTCCTATGTGGCTTAATTTTTGACTTTTATTTTCGTTTGCTGTTTTTTTTTCTCTTCTTCTTCTTTATTTTAATACAGTAATCTTCAAGAGCTTTTTATAATTTTTCAATGAATAAACAAATTTTGAACAGGCGATATAAAGATTAACAAAAACATAAAATGAAAAATGAAAAATAAAAAATAAATATTAAAAATTCAAATAAAACGGAATATTGAGTAGTTTTGTTGAAAAAGAAGGGTGCATCATTAAATCACTTGGCAAAAATAAAATTCATGTTGCGAAATTTACATAAAAGAATTATTTTATTCAAAAATTTCCTCAAGAACTTTTTCGTCTTTTTTAATAAAATTTTGTTTTGATCGAAAAAAAAGCCTTCATTTTTTAATTCGAAAATATAAAAAAAAAATGGTTATTTTTGCGAAAAAAAAAAAAAGCAAAAGAAAAGTGAAAAATAAAATTTTCATAAATATAAAAATAACGATGAATTATTTCGAAATTTTTTACCGGAAATAAAAGTCTGGGTGTTTTTAAGCTAGAAATAGGTATGTATTTTTCTTTTAACATAGTAATTTTGAGCATTTTTCCGTTATAAAAATAATTCGAAACTACCTTTCTTTTTCGTATCTTCCTTCAAACTATCTATAATTCAATCATATCATTCTCACACCATGTCGTACATAATAAATTCATATTTTTCCGAAGACTTTGTGGTTTACAGGTTTACATTCCACATAAAACATAGTTGTCAGACAAGTTAGACATATATTTTTTCTCCAAAGGATTTGAAAAATGAAAAGTATAAGCATGCTGTAAAATGTGAATAGTATTATAATCAATTAAAATAAATATAAACCTTGTTTTTTTCTTCTTCTGCAGTTTGACCCATTACAATATCAATTTCTAGGAAATTTTCTCTATTTTAGATTATATTTAATTAATTTAAATATAAATTCATTAAAAAATTGAAAAATAAACGTCATAATGGACATAATAATAATAATAATGCGCACATTATTTTGCATTATATATTGTCGCCACATTTGTTATTATTTTGTCTAGACTTTTATTACCATGATCATCATCATCATCATCATCATCATCAACAACAACAACATGATATGACCTCTTTAACTTTAAAAAAAAAAAATTTAATGCATTATTTTATAAATTTTCTCTTATCATATTTCATTTTTTTTTTTAAATTTTGCTTATTATTAAAATTAAGTCATATTTTATTAATAATTTTCTATAAAATTAATATTTTTTTTTGTTACAGTTTTTTTTATCATTAATTTTTTAATTTTTCCACTTTTAAAAAATTACAAAATACTCTGTGATATTATAAATATTTATTTGTTGAATTTTTTTTTTTTTTTTTCAAAAAGTTACGGTATATGAAAATTGATTAATATTACAATTAGGTATTTTCCCAATTTAGAGGGCACTGAAAAATGATATGATTATTTGGCCAGTAATGGATGCTTGAAAAGAATTTATAATCTTAGATTGTGTTAGGCTTAGTGTATTGTCATAATCCGAAATAAAGCAACCTATCTTATGAAATAAATGCACTTTATTGAATAACAATAAATTTTATTTATTTATTTATTTAGTTTTTTTTTTTTTTTTTTGCCTCTCGATTTACAATGTTTTCCATGTGGAAAAAACCATGATTTCGATTTACACGATTTACTTAAGAACAGATATTCCGTGTAAATCAGGCGATAAGTGTATTATTTTGGTTTGCATATGTGATACACGAACACACCTTTTTTTTTTTTAATGAATTGTGTGTAAAGAAAAAATCATAATAAAATATAATAATTTTTATTTTTTTTGTTTTTGTTTTTTTTTTTATTACTTTTTTATTTTATAAATTGAACGGTTTTCAATAATAATATTAATAATAATGATTTTTTTATTTGAATTTAAAATTAATTCTCTAATATGTAATATCTAAACACACACATAATATGAGTATGTAATTTATGTAATTCCTCTTTTGTTGAACGTGTTATAATTTAAATAAATGCAAGGTCATTTTGATTCATGAGTGTAAACACATAATAAATAATAATAATATGAAAAAAAAAAAAAAAAAAAAAAAAATTAACTAAACAATTAAACACATATTAAAAATACAAAATTGCATATTTTCTTGTTTATTTTGATTTTTGTTAGGATTACATATTATTTTTTTGGAATTTTTAAAGTGAACGCATAATAAACGAAAGAATTATTTTGTATTAAAAAGTTTAAATTTATTGAAAAATTAAACAAAAATAGATTTGAGTTAAAATTAAAATTACAGCAATCGATTGCGAATTAAAAATCACAGGCGAAATTCACTGATTCTCTGAAATACTTAAAAAACAAAACAAATAATTTTTAGACGACACCTTTTTGTAGCGGAAAAATTAAAATTTAGTTCTTATTTGAACGACCACTAACGAAAAAACAGTTGTGGCTGTAAGTATGGTTGTTTTAATTTTTGTCAGGCGATTTTTTTTTTTTGCACTTTGTAGACTCAAATTCGCTATCGATCACTGTAAGTGTGCTTCTATCATATTATTCGAAACTTTCATAATCTTTTTCAACATCGTTTAATTATTCATTGATCGATAGAGTTGCGTAATTAGTAATCTGATCATTCTAAGCGAAAAAAAAATGTGTTCAGTTAAAAAAATTGATTTCAATTTTTCAAAGAATAATCCTTAAATCTTTATCCGAACGCGTTGTCATGGAGGAAAAGTAGTCACTTGTGCAAATTTTCTTGCTTGTGTCTCACAGTTTTTGCCAGCACATTACCAAAACTACAACTACCTTCACAATCTCAGAATACAACGACCATAATTTTTATAAGTATATCGATCAGCTCATGTGTGTATAAAAACTGTGCAAACATATGTACATAATATGTACGTCTATTTTCTTGGAGTAAACAATACAGAATTGAAAGCAGACAATGTTGGAAAAATGAGCTTATTTTTCGTTTAATTTTGTATATGTTTTTAATGTCATAATACTAACTTTTTTTGACTTAAGAAATCTTTTGAAAATTTTCAAGTTATTTTGTCATCGAAATAATTTTGTTTTTCTTTTGGAAAAAGTTTGAATTATCTAAATAACCTCAGTTTTACTTATATTATTTCCCTACAAAGTACTTTTAAAAAAACGGTTGTTGTTTTTTTCTTTCTCTTTAAGCCTTAAACTAGATCATATGGTGATTTGCAAGGGACCGAAGCCAATTTTTTGTGTTAAAAAGAAAGCATAACTATATTAAAATCCGGAAGAATAAAAATCCAATTTGAAAAAAAAAAAAAAAAAAAAATTTCAATTACCACAGAAGAATTAAAATTCCTTTGAAAAGTTGAAAAACTATTTTTTTTTTTTTTTTTGTACCTTGTCGTCTTTAAAATTTCTATAATTTGCAAAACGCCTTTTTCTTGGCACCTTTCTGTCGATTACGTGCAGTTTTTCTCTATTTAATTATTGTTTTTCTTTTTCAATATAAAATCTTATCACGTTCCGTTATATATCTTGTCAAAGGTGTCAATATAGTTAAATTGAGAACACTTTAAAAATGTTTATAAATACTATAAGAGGAAAGAGAAAAGCGAGTAATAGCAACAAAAAAAAAAAAAAAAACACGCGTATGCAAAATCAATTTGAAATAATTTTTAAATCGACTTAATTACATTAAGTAGATAGAAACTTTAACAAGTGAATAAAAAGTGAAGAAATGATGTTGAAGAAGAAAAAGAAGAAGAGAAAAAAAAATATATATGTATATATCAATTTTCCATGCAAATTTTTCTTTTTCCTCATTTGAAATGTGCATAAATTAAGATTTAAACTTAACTGTCAGTTTCAATTAGCAATCATTTCACATTTATCACTTTTTTCATTTAAATTCTTCAATCGAGATCATTGAAAAAAAAACAAAAAAACAAAAAACATTATTTTGCTAAGAGAAAAAAAAATTTCCTTTTCAATTTCTATTCTCTTGTCTCCCTTTCAATAATTCAATAAGTAATTGCAATTAATTGTTTTTTTAATAAAAAAAAAAAAACAAAATAAAATAAAAATCGTTTTATAAATTGTTTTTTCTCATAGCTTCAATGAAAAGTGTATAATTTTAATTTTGTTGTAATTGAAAAAATTGAAGATAAAAAAAATATAAAACACATGAATTTTTGAAAGAAAAAAAAAAAAAAAAAAAAAAAAAAAAAAAAAAAAAAAAAAAAAAAAAAAAAAAAAACATTACACAATTTTTCTAATTTGAATTAAAAATTTAGAGAAAAAAAAATAAAATAGAAAATTGTGTGTATGTGTACACAAGTGTTCCCATGTTGTATGTGTACATAATTTTGCGTGCGATTAAAAAAATAAAAAAAAAAATTAAAATAAAATTAAAAAAAAAAAAAAAAAAAAAAGAATGACAAAAGGTACACGGAAAAATTCACTGAAAATATAAAATAATCTTTTTTTTTTTTTTTTTTTTTGCATTGCAAAAATATTCATTTTTATACTAAAAAGAATTTATGCATGTACCTACATAAAGTCGGCATATAACTTTTGACATGCAAATTTTAGACTTGAAAAACATAACAAAAAAAAAAAAATATATACATTAGATTATCACTGTGGCATAAATGTACGCAAACGAAAACAAATAAAACAAATTTGAAAAAGATTTAAAAAAAAAGTAGTTCCCTATGTAGAAAAAATTCTATGACAATATTATTTTTCTTAAATCTAAGGTAACTGATCTAGTATGCGACCGATTTTTAGGTTTCAATTGAAAAAAAAAAATTAAATGTTCGAAGATTGGACTAGCTACCCTATTTTTATTTTTTCAAATATTTCTTAGAGAACACAAAAAAAAAATATATGTACATATATTTTTCTCAGGGAGGAAAAAAAATTTGATAAAATATTTGTTAAATAAAAAAAAAAAAAACAAGAAAATTAGATACAAAATAATTATAGATACCGCCAACGCATTAAATTCGCAATGAATTCAAAGAATTTATCGCAAATGATTTTGTAATTATTTTTTTTTTTTTTGTTCGTGTTGCTGTTGTTATTCTGTTGTTGTTGTTGTAATAAATCTTAGCGGTGCCTTATTAAAATTTTAGAAACACATCATCATCATAATAATTGTGTGTATAATTCGATTTAATAAACTTGAGATTTGTTTATAATAAGAAAAAAAAAATAAATTAAAATGCATATAAAATTTATACCAGACAACTAATTATTTTTTTTTTAAATCACGTTAAATAGGTACTTGAAATTAAAAAAAAAAATCAAGAAGAAAAAATAAAAAAAAGGGTAAAAATGACGTTGGCTATGTGTTAAGTTATTTGTCGTTATGTACTTAGTATTTTTTATTATCTGTTTAATAATATTTTTTATGTATTAAAACAGAAGTTTTTCTCTTCTTGGAAAAAAATAACATCCATTGTTTTTGAATCACGTTAAAATTTTGTATTTTCAATATAAAACATGTCATAAAAACGTGATCTGTTTTTTTTACTTAAAATTATGGAAAAATTGAAATAAAAACAAAAAAGCTTAAGACAGACGTCACAAAGATGTTCCGAGAAAAAAAAAAAATTAATTTCAATAAAATTATTATGTAATTTTTATTTCTCAATTCTGTTTTTTTTTTTAATGTCCTATGTAATATCTTTCCAGGTTTTATATAAAGCACTAGTAGTCATCAATTGCAAAAAAAAAGAGGAAACGAATGTTTGTGACTTTTCGTATTTTTTTCTTTAGGGAATGCCATAGCCCAATTAGATTTGAATTTTTCGAGCATTTGAAAGAATTTAGCCCTGTTTTAAGAATAAGATGGAGGGAGACATTCTAACATAAAAAGTGTATTCCGATGCGATAAAATCCTTTTCATGTTGATTTAGATACTAGCAAGATATATATATTTTTTTTTTTAAACTATACTATGCCGTGCATTTTGCCTTACATTTATGATTCTGGTGAACGAAATTTTATTCACCTTATTTTTGTAGAAAATATTTTAACATGAAAAAAAAATTAATAAAGTGTATTCAAAACCTTCAATATAATTGTTTAAAGTCATTGTGGAAAACCACAGGTTAAGAATTTTCTTCCCACTTTCTTCCCATCATCACAAAATCAAAAATTTATTTAAATATTTTTTTTTTGTTTTTTTTTTTTTTTTTAAAGCAATATGTATTTTTGTTTATGTTTCACAGAACATCAGAAACACAATATCTTTAGTTATTATATCCTTGATACATAAAGTTTCATTCAGTTATTAAGAAAATTTTTTTTTACAGAATATTTAAACTGTCTTCCAAGAAATTATTCCTTTTGATAATTTTTTTGTTTGATTTTCTTTAGATTTCAACTTCAAATGAATTCCATAGAAATTTTTTTACATGTTATTTATATGTATACATGCGAATATGAGTTGCCTATATATCTATGTACGCCTAAAGGCCTCATTAAAGTTTAAAAAAAAAAACCGAATATCTTTAAAAACATATCATTTTCTATATTTTGTGATTATGGCTTTAATAAAATTTCTTCATTGTTATTTTGTCATCATTCTCATTTAATAGTATGTACAGGGTGAGCCATATATGTTCCCTTTCCCTTATAATTAATAGAACTTTACACTTCCTTTATTTACCCCTATAACTTTCCCCAACTTTTTCCATCTACTTGTGCCAGTAGAAGTGCTCTAACAAGTGCAGTAAAGAGAAATACATAATACTTGTCAGTATTTTAAATTTTTAAATCGTCACGTTTTTCGGAGAAAGACCTCCATTACAGTCTAAAATATTTTTACTGAAAGTATAGTCAGAATTTTAAGAGTTGAGGTTTCGTATTATATTAGAAAAACATGCGCAGAAAAAAAGATACTTACACACATGCGTTTTTGCTGTTGTAACACGTTTCTTCTTTCGTATATCTACACAAAAAAGATCACAAAGAAATGTAAAACATGCGCGAAAAAACCTCAACTTTTAAAATTCAGACTATATGAGTTTTGACACCAATAAACATCATTTTAGAATGTTCTTCTTCTATCCTTGACTCTAAGATAATCTTCTTTCACTTATCTGTTATGATTTTTGTGTACAGAATCTAGCCAAATGTTTCGTGGCCTACCTTTAGGCCTTGCACCACCTTATGTTAACTGTAGTAATAATTGTTTGAGTTTTCTATCTTAATTAAGTATACGCTCAACCCAACAGATCTTATTTATTTTATGACATATGCGTCGTTTCTCCGAAAATTCTTTTTAAGGATTTTCTCTCAGAACGTCCAAGGATTTAAACATTCGCATCTTATGAATTAATTTTTGATAGTAAATGATTTTTGACCCACCCAGTATTTATTTTATTAAAGCTTATCATATTATATATAAAAATTTATATTATGCCTGGGTCTGTATGTGTTACATTCATTTTAAAATGACATCTCCTTTAAGTGAAATGAAATCTCTAAAGGGGTTTAGCAAGTATCTATAGCTGATATTATCCGTCATCAGCAATGTATGTATATGGAATGTAAGAAAGAAGAAAAAAAGGAGTAAAAATAATAATAATATAGGCATTATGCTGTATCTAGAGTAAATAATGATATACATACATATGTATGTACATATGTATGTAGATATTTTACGTATATACAAGTACAAAATAAATATTATATAACTAACAGTGATGCATGTTATTCTATTGTTTTAAGAAATTCATGTAGAATAAAGGATAAGATATGAAGGATATGTGTGTACACACATATACATATTATGTATTTTAACAAAATAGTCAGAAATCGTGTTATCAACAATAATTTCTGTATAATGAATCACATATAGATGTATACATATACATATGTACATACATATGTTTATTGCATTCTATATTCACTTTTTTTTTATAAAGTTTATATTAAAGGGAATGGAATACATATTGTTGTATTTATCATTTATGAATAATGAATAATATCCTAATGCATAAAGTGGGGGGGGGTATGCTTGGTGCATATACATATAATAAAAATAACAGAATGATACATCAGTTATATCAGATACGTAGATACGGTAAAAAAAAGGATATTTGCATAACGCTTTCATTAATTTTTTGTGATGCGGTTATGCGATGGAAGATGGTGTCAGTGTATTATCTTCATCATTTTCTTAGAGAAAAAAAAAACTTTCTATTTATACTGTTTATGATTTTTTTTCTTACCCCTTTTTTTTTCCCTTTCTTTTTTTCTTTTTCTCAATTAATATGATTCACAGTTTTATTTTTAATGATTTTTTTTTTATTTATTTATTTAAACTGATGTACGTGGTTTTTTTTGTTTTGTTATTCTACAAACTAAATTCGAAATTTTCAGAAACTAAAAAAACCACTATTTCTTTTTACATAATAATCGATGAAGATATTTTTCTTAAAGTGAGTGAACTTACAATGTAAAACTGATAAAACTTTGTTTAAAACAAAAATAAGATAAAAATGGTATTGAATTCGTATCAAAGAGGTCACATGAATCAAATTACATCATTAACACCTAACTAACTTAACATTTTTATATCTATTTTTTTTTTTCTCTATCTGAACGTTAAATTCCCACACAAACTCTTATATACACAATATGTTCAAAGGATTATAAAACTCATAAAGATTCATCCTTTTTTTATTGTATCTTTCAGTAAAATACGTAAATAATCTACGAATTTTCTTCTTAACTTTTTAATGAAATTAATTAAAATTTTATTTATTTAAATTTTCTTAATTGATAAGTTTTTCTCGAAACTAAAAAGTTTAATATTTTAATTTTATTTGAATTTATTCCAGTGTTATTTTATTTTTTTGTTGTTGTTTATAAATCAATTAAAATAAAAAGTCTTTAAACTTTAAAGAAAATCTTCTATAATAATTTATTTACGATAAAATAGATATTTTCGATGTTATTAACCTATAAAACAAAAAACAAAAAAAACGAAAATATGTATGTATGTTAAATAGTTTATGGAGAAAAATAATTAAATAACTGAAAGAATTTAAAATATCTGAAATAATCATTTTTCATAAGATACAATGTACATAGAATGTGTGTATTTATATGGGGTAATATAAATTCCATACGGGAATTCTTAAGATTTAATAAAACAAAAAATTTAAAAAAAAAATTCAAATTGAAATTAAAAAGGGAATATTGCATAAGAATGATACCTTTAGTTCAAAAAACCCTTTTTTTTTTTCTGTGTAAAATATCAGTCATTGTCCTTTCTATCTCTCTCCTTTTAATTTTTGTTGTTACTGTTTTTCATATACATTTTTTTTTTTTTACCAATAAACCTTACAAAGAAAATAGAAAAATAGGGGATTCTAATGAATAGATATTTTTTTTATTTATTTTTTTATTTTGTTTTTTTTTTTTTGAATACTTTAAAATGAAATAAGAAACTTAAACCATCTTAAATAGACTACTGCTGTGAGACTTTTCCTAGTATTGACTAGTATTTTTTTTATTATTATTTTCAAAATGTGATGATTATTATGATTATTATGACGATGATAATAATATACATATGTACATATGTAGATATATGTATCATCGTTTTAAGTTTAAACAAGTTCAAGTCAGTGGGTGAGAATTTTTCTATTATTATTTTTTGAATTTGTTTTTCTTCATTCAGGCATTTCCATGTAATAAAAACGAAAAAAAAAAAAAAATTTATTTTGTATGAACACAATGCATGTGTGTAAACATATCAAGGATATTTAAGGATATATTTTTTTTAATTTTAGTAAGTTTAGAAGATGTAAAAAGGTTAAAGACACCAAAAGAAAGACAAGTGTATTGTTATGTATGCTTTTCTCTTTTCCAAAGTTTTGTCCCGTGTTATTTATTGAACGTTTTTTTTTTTTTCATGGTAAGGACTTGAAGAGTTTTACACTACGAACAAACATTAATTGATGAATTTTGCAGTAGGATATATGGGGTGTTTGTAATTCTTTTTATTTCAAATGTTATCTCAGTTCATTGCTATTCAGCGTAAGCTTTTAAATAGATTTTCATTTTTGTTTTTCAAGTTAAATTAGAGTGAATGTCAAATATTTGAAATTTACATAATTCAATAAATTTTGATAAAGTTAATTACATTTTAAACAGATTACTTTTGTAATTCAATTCGAGAATCTATTTGGAAAAATCAAAAAATAAAAAAAATAAAAATAGAATGAATGAGAAAAACAGAAAAATTTGTAATATGAAAGAGAAGTAGAAAAATGATAATTGTTTTATGAGAATGTTAAATATTTATGAATTAATGTTTATGTTTATTTGTTTAAATACAAATACATATGTGATCTTCAGGGTAAACAATTGAATTGAATTAATCAGAAATGTAATTTGTTCGAAGGTTTCGGAAACTGTGAGAAATTAAAAATAAATTTAAATATTTTCGAAGAACTATCAATACGTGGAATGAATTTTTTTGGATGATAATTAGTCATTATTCAATTATTCAATTAATTTATATTGAAAAATCTAAAAAAAAAAAATCAAAGAAATTGAATTTCCAATATGGAAATTAATGCGGAAACATACGTAATTTCGGCTTTTTTGTCTCTAGAGGCTAAAAAAACAAAACAGACATATGTTTTCGAAAATTCTTTTAACAACAACCAACCGCATAACAAAAAAAAAAAAACAAATCTATGTCAATAGGTAAATGTAATCTTGAATAAGCCTCTTTTTTTTCTAATTAAAAATTTTACTCAGGTAAAAATGATAGATTTTGTTTATGTTTTATTTATTTATTTATTTTTTGTTTTCGCAAATAAAAAAAAAAAAAAACCAACAAACATTTCAATTAGTTATTTATACTAGTTTTTGAGTTTGAACCTAGAATTTTTTTCCAACTATTTAATCGTATCTTAATTCATATGTGAAAATGTTCTTTGATAGAAAAAAAAAAAAAAAAACCAAATAACACACGTGCGTATTTATATTTAAATCTTGCAATTTAAATTTAATGATCATGATGATAATTTGAATTCATAAAAATTTTATTTATAAACAAAATATGTATTTGAAATTATTTGTTAGTTTGTGTTATAATAATTACTTGTTCGTATACAATAAAACAGTCAAAAGCAATATAAAGCTTGGCTACTTAATGCACGATCATCACACAAAATCAAAAATTTATTTAAATTTAATTTTTTTTTTTTTTTTTTTTTTTTTTTAAACCAATTTTCAAATAAATAATTATTAGATATTATGTACACGAGTCTTTTTTTTTTTTATGTGTGTAAACATATTTTTGTGTTTTTTTTCAACTTTAATTAACGTAATTTAATTTGATTTTCATGTTTTTTTAATGTGAAAAAAAAAAATAAAATTATTGCGTGAAGTTTATGTTTAATTTTATTTAATTTTTCTTATTTAGCTTCTGTTGCTGTTGTTGTTGTGTTGTTTTTAGTAATTATTGTATAATTTATGTATTTAATAATTTTTGAATATTATTATTTTTCTTTCAAATTTACTATCTAAATTTATCCTAATGTGAAAAAAACTATGTCGTAAAATTTGTTGTTAAGAATTTTTTGTATTGGTTTTTTGTTTTTTTTTTTTTTTTGGTTTTTTTCCATACATATTGTTTGAAAAATTATGATGATAGTAATTATTTTTAAAAATTTATTTATTTAAATTAAGAGGGGTGTGTATGTGGGTCTGGTGTTCTTGGAATTGTGTTAAAAATTTTGTGCTTCATATAATCTTTAAATATAACTGTACTTATCTGTCTGGGTATGAGACTAGTTTGTTTTCTTTTTTTTTTGTAGATGATCAAGAAAAATTTTCAACTCTCCACGCCATTTAAATTTTGAAATGGTAAACCACGTAGAGATTTTCCCAATTTTGGACACAGATGATTGGTCAAATGTAGAAGTATCAAAGTTTTTTTTTTCGAATTGTTTAACACTAGCGTTTCTTACTTGCAAAAAAAAAAAAAAATCACAGTTTGATGGTTTGACAGGAACACTTTTTCAAGACAAAAAAAATTCCGTCTACAAATGTAGACAAATAACTTTTTTTATTTATTTTTTTTTTTTTTCAAATTTAGTGAACAGTCCTGTTGTAGATTTTCATGTCATTTCCTACAAGTGTTTCCTACTCGAAATGAATAAGACAAAAGAATATAATAAATTATTCAGTCGATTAGCAATCTCTCAAACATCGGAAATACTTCTCTTAATTTTCATCATTCAGGTGAATTTACAAAAAAAAAAAAAGTTAAACTTTAAATGCCAATACAATTAAATTGTGGCGTTTTTCTAAGAAATTTCTTAATAAATGGACAATAAATGCTTCTTTATTTTATTTTTTGCATAAAACTGGAAAATAACCGTTTTAAAACAATAACTTTGAAAAACAAAAACTAAATGAGAGAAAAAAAAATTTTTTTTCAATTATCATCAAATTGAATTGAAAATTGAAAAATTGAATAAGGGGAATAAATATACAACGTAGGACCGTTTTTATTGCATCTTTATGGACTCGTCCAAGAGTCATATGGTATTTAATTTGTTTTTGGTTTTTTTACCGACTGGCATATGAGTATGTGTGTAGATTGTTCATATAGGTAATTACATACATATGTAAGGTACACTGAATGATGATGATGATGATGATGCATCGAACTGTTTATGAGAATGTCTGTTGTACAATTAAATTAAATTTTAATGAGTAAAGTAATAAAATTCGTTTATATGTTGTGAATAGTTTTGTTTAATATTATGATTGGTAAAATACTATACGAAGTTGTTAACTGATAGTTTTTATTACTTTTGTTTCTTTTTCTTCTTCTTTTTTTTTTTTTAAGATAAAAAAAATGAACAAAAAAATCATTATTATTAAGAAGAAAGTTTTGTATCTTGTCGTCGTTGGTTTAGATACTTATTTTTATTATATGAGATTAAAATGAGACTATTAGCACATAAAAAAAAAAAGTTATCTACAGTCTGATGGCATACAGAAAATATTCCATGATAATGATGATGATGGTACGTCATATGTACTTGAAAGTCTGGTGTATATTTTGATTGTTTGTACATGAAAGAAGATGTGATAATAGATTATGACTACCTATTTTGAAATTATCATTAAACTATGTAGATTCCAAGCTTTTTTTTTTTTTGTTTTTTTAAATATTCAAGTTGAATCATAAAATATATTCTGGTACCAGGTTAAATTTTATGATTGAATTTTCTTCTTTTTTGTTTTTTTCTTAGATTGTTTTTCTTTAAAAACAGTACTTCTCTGGTAAAGTTAGTGTACAGACTTTAAAGTTTATCATGAAAATAGATATAAAAAACAATAATTGTTGTAATGATAATGATAGATCTCTTTTTCATGTACAAAAAAAAATTCTAAGAAAATTATCTTTAAACTGCTATAATTTTGAAATTGATATTAGTTAAAAAAAAAAAAAAACTAAACAGAAAATGTCTGCATGGGAATTTTACAGGTGGTTTACTTTGAATGAAAAAAAAAAGATCTTGACTTGACTTGACTTAAAAAATTTACATATGACCATTTTTCACCTTTTAATTTGTTTTTTTTTTTTTTTTTTTTTTGTTGGTTTGTTTACAATATTTTTTACCTGACGAAAGTAAGCTGTACACTAGGAGCATATTGTAGCAGGTGATAAGAAGAAAATGAATGCTTTATTTCTTATTTTTGCAGAAAAAAAAAAACATAATTACATGATTCCATCCCAGTTTTCTAAAGGAAATATCTTGTTTATTGGCAAATGGCTATCAATCGAAATGCCAATTACAATTATCAGAATTGTAAAAATTCAATAGCATGAAGGGTGGTATTTATTATGAATTACAAATTTGTGGTAACAAATGATTAAATGTTCATAATTCTTAAGTAATTTCATAAACAAAGATCATTTTTGTTTTTAAAAATTCATTCTAAATTTACAAAAGAACAAAATCAATCAGTCATTCATTCATATTTTTTTTCTTCCTGTGAAACTATTTGATTTTCTTCACACAAAAAAAAAAATCTTAATCATTTCAAAATAATTTTTTTTTTTTTTACAATAATTTCTGATTAAATGAAATAATATATTTGAATTTTTAAATAATAAAATGGGACATAAAATACGTATTTCACTATCGCTATCAATTTCATTTAAATATTATTTAATTAAAATAATTTCACATATGATATGAAAGACATATGAAAAAAAAAAATAAATAAATAAATAAAACAGCAAAAAAAGCAAATGAGAACATTCATGATAAGATACAAAATTTCAGTTCACACGCACAACTGTATGTACTTTTTTTTTTTCTTTTTTTCAAACAAAAAAAAATTATCGTATGATTAAATACATTTGATGAAATATGTAATTACACAGAATCTTAAGTATATGTATGTACGTATATATATTTCTATTTAATTTAACTTTTTTTTTTTTTTTTTTCATTTTTCCAACAATAACATATTATTGATTTAAGTGTTGAAAGAGTAATTAGAATGTTATTTATTTTTCACATACAATTCAAAACTATGTGTGTAATTTTTATTGGTGTAGCGTGTGAGAAAGAAACAAAAAATACATAAGATTTAACACGTTTTTTTTTTTTTTTTTTTTTTTTTTTGAAATTGATAAATGTGAAAAAATTGTCTTATTTCCAATTAAAATAATATAAAATTTGATTTGATAAAATATTTTAAGAAAAAATAATAAAATATTTTGTGTATAGAATAAGCTGTTTTAAAACAGTAAGAAATGGCAAAAAAAAAAAAAAAAAAAACAAATTTGTTTTTCGTGGAAAAAAAGAAACAGCCTCTTTTAAAATTCTGCATGTTTTCCAAAACCTAAATAGAAATTTTTATTAATTAATTAACATATGTTCTAAAAGTTCAATAGACTAACTTATCTCAGTCTTTATTCTTTAGAATTTGTTTTCAAGGTAATCCTTTATGGAATAAAAATTTTTGGAGTAGCACATACGCACAAAGCTCAGATGATTTTGTTGTAGGTTAGGTTAAATTAGAAATGTGTCTCTTAAATTGAAAAGTTTATTTGGGGCAGTAAGACCCGTAGTTGTTATTAGATCTTGTTGAAGACTCAAATGGAGTATTTCTGAGCTCATACAGACTTTGAAGAAAGTATAAGTCGAAAATAGCTTTTCTACTTTGAATGGGGTCGAAAAAAAAAATGGAAGATGAATTATTGCTCTTTTTCGATCCCATAGCTATGAAAAAAGTAACTGTAAAGGAATTTTAAAATTTTAGCACGAAAACTACATAAACGGATAAGTGTCTAGTCAAAACATACACATATTTGGGCTGTTTTTTTCATTTTGCTCAAGAAAATCAGTGAGCCATACAGAGACCCATTTATCTTGAGTGTTTCAGAGAGAGAGAGACTCCGTAATACAAAACAAAAATCTTTTTCACATTTGGCTGGAATTTCGTATTTTTGTGTATACTAGTGTTATTGACCCATCGGGTATTATTTGAATTAGCAAACAATTACAGTTGGCGACAGAAGGCAATAAAAAAAAATACTTTAATGATAAATTGTAGTGAATTTGATTTTTGTAGATAACAGGGAATCTATATATTGTTATCATTTGATGTGATCATTTTCACAAGTAGTAGTGTGAAAGTTTTTCATTGGAAATGGAAATTTTTGTTTTTCTTCGTAAAATTAGAAAAAAATTTTGTATAAAGAAGAAAATGCGGATGAAAGATGTGACAGTCGGAATGAGTGAGTTTCAGAGTTGAAAATGAAAATTGATTTTTGAAAAATTAAATAACGGTTCTTTCGTAGGGAATTTTTGCATTTTTCTTGTTAATTTTTCAAGTAGAATTTCTAAATGTATGACTCCTTTTGTGAAAACTTAAAAAGAAAAGGATACGTTTTTTGCAGTGCTAATTCAAAAAAAAAAAATTATTTTGAAGCACTTAAAAGTCTTTCGTGATGATTAAATATATAAAACCTTCTTTTTATTTTTTTTCTTCCTCTTGATGTTTTCATCAAATTTATTAGAATTAATTTAATTAATAGAGGATTTTATCTAGAAAAGGTCAAAGGTCATCTTATAGGCTTGTGAAATCATAAAATTATGAAGATAATTACATCTGACTCGGATGATTTCTGAGAAATTTAATTCATTGAATATAATTTTACTCACAGTTATGTAGCTATTGTGTTTTTTTTTTCAACTTGACAACAGTCTATACTTAAAAAAAAAAAATGACACAAAATCCCATTGGTAATATTCAAATTAACCTATCTGAAAAAATGTTTTTTTTTTTTGTTTGTTATTTTTTTTTTTTTTTTAGATAATTTCAACCTTCTCCATTACTAATATGGTTTTACAATAGGTAGTAAGTACTTAAAAAAAAAAAAAAAAAATCCGTTTTTGGTAAATATTCTCAGCATTTTTTCTTCTTCATTCCGATGCTAATTGTACAAAGCCATTGTACACACATACACCACACAACAATAAAATTTACATACATATGTACTTATGAAATACAATAAAAGAAAAAAAGATTATACATTTTTTTTCCACCCACAATCTACATAAGTACTTTTATGATGATTTAGCATTTTTTTTTTTTTTAAACTTGTCTGTCCACCATATTTACTCTATTTTTTGTTGGGTTATATTTTTTTTCTTCAATGTATTTAATGGTTTTTTTTTTTTTCAAACGTTGATTGTCTGCTGCCACTAAACTAATTATCGTCATCATCATCATCATCATCATCATCGTTTTACGTCATAAGAAGATATCGCCTAAAACATAGAATTGTTCAAAAAAAAAAAAAAAAAAAAAATTATAAACAATAGAATTACATTTTTACTTATTTATACGTGTCTATCAGCTTTTTTTTTTTTGTGTTCTTGAAGTAAATGTATGCATACTTTTTTTTTTTTCAAATAAATTAAGCGATTGTTAACAGAACAAAAAGAAAAAAAAAAGTGGGGGAGGTGTGTGTTGGGTGGCCATTACAACAATAAAATAAATATGAAAAAAAAAGTTAACCTATTATGTTTGTCGGGGTCATGCTATAATATCTTTTTTTTTTTTTTCTCTATATTGTTATATTAAAATGTATATATGTATGTATGTATGTATGTACATATAGTATATATTTTATTTATTGGGCCACTTAATTTTCTAAGAAGTTGAATTAGTTTAGTTTTTTTTTTTTTGTAATTTAAGTGAAAACATTAAAAACAAGCCATAAGTAAAAACAATGAATTTTTTTTTGTTGTTTTAGTCGAATGTCATTGAACGAAAAGTAGACAATAGACTAAAAAAAAGAAAAAAGAAAACTTTTTTTTTTTTCTTGTCAAAAGATATTATGGTGAAGGACGAATATTGGAAAATAAAAATGACAAAGGGCTGAATAGTTTAATAGGTTTTTTATATATTTTTTTGTAATTTTAGGTTTTATAAGAAAAAATTTTCTGTGTAAAAAGGACAATTCCGGTGAAAAATGTGAAGATAGTAATGTTAAGAGGGAGTTTCAGGGTGGATCTAATTTGTATTTTCTTGCTAAGTTTTTTTATATAATTTTATAAATTAATTGAAAAATTGGCTTAAAAAAAAAAAAAAAAACAAAAAATATTTGATAGTGTGAAAGTGCAGTTTTAAAAGATCATTGGCGTAGATATACAGCCGTGTGTTTATGTTTACGCATTTATGGTTTAGTTTATTAAAATTGTGATGTCATATCACCGCATTTATTTAGCGGATATGATCAGCTTATTGTGACTTTCGAAAATTACAAAATAATTAAAAATCATATGAAAAAAATATCTAATTTAATTGTATATCTTTTCAGTTCAAAAAATTTCAAATAGATATTTTTGTATTTGTTTTTTAATTGTTTGTTCTAAATCATGAAAAAAAAAAATATCCTTGCATTATACACTTATTATAGAATTAGAACCCTTAATAGCAAAAAAAAAATAAAATAAAATAAAATAAAAATGTCAAAAACTCATTCGCACATCATACAATAATTTAAAAAAAATAAAAAATAAAACTAGGTCATTGTAGAATTTTTTATAATAATCATCATCGTCATCACTTCTCTAGCTTTTCTATTTAAAAAAATTTTTTTTTTAATGTTTTGTTTCATTTTCACTTTTTTTTTCAATCTACACGACTTTTGAATGTATTTTTTTTTTTTTTTTTGCCACTCCCAAAAGCATTTTTATAAAATGAATAAAGATGAAAAGGACCGTATAATAATATTTTACATAATATAATATAATGATGGTACATATATATGTAGATACATGTATGGTACACCTTTGCCTCTCATCATTATATTTTTATCATAGTCGGCATGATGATCATCATCATCATCCATTTTGTACCATATTTGATGACGATATCAAGGAATTCTATTTTGCTTTGAACTTTTTTCTCATTCAATTTTTTTTTCTTTTAAAGTTAGATATTGTCGATTCTATTTTGGGTATCATATTATAACACTTTTTTTATATTTTATTTTATCATAATATTCTCATCATATACATATTATGAGAAAAAAAAAAAAAGCTCAAGTTTGCTATAAATTTTTTTTTATCCTGCAAATAATAGTAAAGCACATATTTTTTATTTGCAAAATCTTCATACACATACATATAGTATGTATGATCCATATAATGTATGTATTAAAATATATCTACATGTACGTGAAGCGGTTTATTTTTTCT